>JAGFNQ010002104.1:147102-169469 GCA_024364735.1 Boesenbergia rotunda | reverse complement strand
TGAGGTGCAGGGGTAATTAGGTCTTTTCTTTCTATCTTGTTTCATTAGGGTTTTGCAGGCTTTTCTATATGACATAATTAATGTCTTTAGAATTGGTATTTAGAATTAGTCAATTGACTAAGTCCTCAAAACATCTATATATATTGTATTCCTCATTACACATAAAATAAGATTTCTTTGAGTTATATCTCTTCTCTTCTATCCAACATGGTATCAGAGCAAAATTTATCAAAACCCTAATTTTTTTTTCTCTCCGTCGCCACTTTCTCCTCCTCTCTCTGCCTTCTCGCATGGCGCCATCGACAACTTTGAAGCAGCTTTCTCTTCTCGCACACGCGCGCCGCCGCTTCCTCTTCGAGCACGCGTCTCCTCGATCCCGAGCGCCGGAAATTCGTGCGAGCTGGTCCTGTTCGCAATTCGCGAGCTCTGCTTCGCGACACACTGCAGGGAAGCGCTGCTCTTCTTCTCGCTCGACTCGCCGCAGGGAAGCCCTAGCTTCGCCGGAAGTGCTTCCTCTTTTGCGACACGCTCTTCTTCTCGCACGAGCGCGACGCGCTCTTCTTCTCGCGCGAGCACGACGCACGGCTCCTCGCGCGAGCACGACGCACGGCTTCTGCTCGTCCGCGCGAACGCTGCCTCTGCTCTTCCAGCGCGACGTGCTGCCTCTTCTCGCGCTGCTCCCTATCGCGACCGAGCTTGCTGACTTCCCTGGGCGTCACTCTTCTCTGCCGGCTTTCCAAGCTTGTTGATTTCCCTGGGCGTCATTCTTCTCTGCTGCTGTTCTTCACGCGAGTCAAGCTCGTCCATCGTCTTCTTCTTCTTGTTCTAAGGAAGATCCTTTTCCACCGGTGGATTTTCTGCTTGCTGGATTTTCTATCTTCGCCGGTGGAAAAGCGCTGTCTGCTGTTCCCTGGGCGGCTGCTGCTGTTCCCTAAGCTTATTTTTTATATTTTTTTCTGCTTGCTGGATTTTCTATCTTCGCCGGTGGAAAAGTTACGCACACGGTCCATCTCTTCTTGTGGTTTATTATGGCTGACACATCTGGGGAAAGTTCTGGGATGTCTACAGATCCTTTGGCTTCTTCTGGACAGGTACAATCAAGTTTCACGATAACAGGAACGGGAGGAACTGGTCTTCAGATAACCTCGGAAAAATTGACCGAGACAAATTATGTATCGTGGGCAGTTGCTGTTGAACTCTATGTAGAGGGTCATGATAGACTTGATGTTCTTCATGGTACTAGAGTGAAACCGGATGAAAAAGATCCTAGCTTTCGTACTTGGAGGCGTGACAATATTTTGGTAATAACTTGGATACTCAATTCTGTTAGCTCTGGCATCAAACATGTCATTCTTCATAACAGAACAGCTGTTGATATGTGGAGGACACTGGAGCAAATGTATGGACGCAAGCATGATATGCTGCGTATTTATCAGATAAGTAGTTAAATTTTTAAACTTGAGCAAGGTTCTATGTCTGTTACAAATTATTTTGCTGCTTTAAAAGGGCTATGGGATGAGTTTGACTACTACAGGATGGATAATTGGATTTCCACTGATGATCATCAGAGATATCTGAAGCTTCTGGAGAAGGACAGAATCATTAAGTTTCTTGATGGGCTTCATGCAGAGTTTGAAAATTTAAAAGGACAAATTCTTAGTCTTGATCCTGCTCCCTCCTTAGAACAAGTTTATTACAAAATTCTGAGTGAGGAAGGCAGGAGAGGGACCATGAACAACAAAGGTAATATCTCTGCAGCAAGCACTCCAATTGGAGAGACATCTGCTTTTGTCAGTTCTTCCAACAAGCTCAAGACTGGGGGAACAAAAGGAAAAGGTGGAAAATTTTGTCGGCACTGCAAGAGGACTAATCATGATTCAGATTTTTGTTGGGAGAAATATCCAGAAAAAAACCTGAAAAATTCAAATACAGTGACAAGAAGGCGCCTAGTCGTGGAAATATTGCTGCCCAAAAATTAGTGGATGGGGAGACTACTGATTCTTCGGTACCTTCTAATATTAAGCTGTCATCTGCTGATATTGCTAATCTTCAGGACCTTTTATCACGGCTTCAGACTTCATCCTCTGTCTCTACTAATTCGTCTCAAGCGCACATAGGTATTCGTGACCTGGAGTTAAGTATTGCTGGGTCAAAATCTTATAGCCCCTGGGTTATTGACTCTGGAGCTACAGATCATATGACAAATCTTGCTAATTCCTTCATTTCTTACTCTTTATCTTCTGGGCAGGATAAAGTGACTATTGCTGATGGCACCAAAGCCACTGTTGCTGGTAAAGGTTCCATACAATTGGCAGATCACTTTATCCTATCCTCTGCACTTCATGTCCCTTCCATTTCTCTTAATTTACTTTCTGTTAGTAGTATTACTAAACAACTACACTGCTCAGTAACCTTTTTCCCTGATCATTGTGTCTTTCAGGCTCTCGAGACCAAGCAAACGATTGGGACTGGCCGTGAAGTAGGAGGTCTTTATTACTATCATCTTGGAACAACATCTGCTCTAAAGTCTACAGCTCAGTGTTCAAAAAATAAGCATCAAGAAATCTTATTATGACATTCTCGTTTGGGACATTTATCTTTTCGATCCTTGAAGGTTCTATTTCCTAGTCTCTTCTCCTCTGTTTCTCTTGAGTCTCTTCAATGTGAAGTTTGTCAGTTATCTAAACATTGTAGAACTCATTATTCTGAGTCCATGAATAAAAATTCGTCTCCGTTTGACCTTGTTCATTCAGATGTGTGGGGTCCCTCTCCTGTGCCTTCTTTGGATGACTACCGATATTTTATCTCTTTTATTGATGATTACACTCACTGTACATGGCTTTATTTGATGAAAGGCAGAGACGAAGTTCCTCGACTCATTCAACATTATTGCAGAATGGTTGAGACTCAATTCCACACAAAAGTGAAAACTCTTCGATCTGATAATGCACGGGAGTACTTTACACAGTCTCTAAATACCTTTCTAGAGGATTTAGGAATTTTTCATGAGTCATCTTGTCCCTACACACCACAACAAAATGGAGTGGCTGAAAGGAAAAATCGTCATATCCTTGAAACAGCCCGTGCATTATTATTTCAGCGCCACTTACCCAAATATTTCTGGGCTGATGCTATCCTTGCAGCAGCTTATATCATTAATCGTCTACCATCAAAAGGTCTAGGGTACCGGTGTCCTCTCAATATTCTTCGTCCTGACACCACGTTGTTCTCACTTACACCTCGGGTATTTGGCTCCCTTTGTTTTATTCATGTTCTTGGTCCCAAGACCTCTAAGCTTGATCCTCGAGCTATACGGGGAGTTTTTCTAGGGTATTCCACTTGCCAGAAAGGGTACAAGTGCTTTGATCCTATTACTAGGACAAGGTATGTCTTGAAGGATGTTACCTTTTTTGAGTCCGAGTCCTATTATTCTTCCCAGACTCGTCCCCAAGGAGAGAATCTTACCTCTTCTTCCCTTGTACGTCAAGTGGTTCCTTCTCCTATTTCACTGGATGTCATGGAAAATAGAAAAGATGATGCTCCACTACTAGATGCTCCATTACTGGGCTCGCAGGCTTCACAAGAAATTATTACTTACAAGCGACGAAGACATAAGCAAGGACCTACTACTAATCGGCTAGCTGAATCGGATGCTCTGGCTCCTGATCCTGTATCCTCATTGCTTGAACCAATCGCACCCCTGAATATGAATGAGCTGAATCTTCCAATTGCTGTTAGGAAAGGGGTCAGGTCATGTACTCAACATCCTATCTCTAACCATGTTTCTTATCCTCGTTTGTCTTCTTCATATCATGCCTTTGTTTCACAGCTATCAAATCATGTTATACCTTCTTCTTATTATGAAGCTGTAAGGGACTCAAGGTGGCTGGAAGCAATGAATGAAGAAGTGGAGGCTCTTAATAAGAATGACACTTGGGAATTAGTAAATCTCCCAAAAGGGAAGAACTTGGTTGGCTCTAAATGGGTCTATGCTATTAAGTATAACTCAGAGGGTGACGTGGTCAGATATAAAGCCAGACTTGTTGCCAAGGGATTCACTCAAACATATGGGGTGGATTACTTGGAGACCTTCGCTCCAGTTGCAAAACTCAAATCAGTCAGGGTGATTCTTTCTCTTGTCTCTCAGTATGGTTGGCCGCTGTTTCAGCTAGATGTGAAAAATGCTTTTTTGAATGGTAACCTTCACGAAGAGGTCTACATGTTACCACCTCCTGGAATTGAAACAAAAGGGAAGGTTTGCCGACTGATAAAAGCTTTGTATGGACTTAAACAATCACCCAGAGCATGGTTTGATAGGTTCTGCAAAGCCATGACATTGTTTGGCTTTAGACAAGGGAATGCTGATCATACACTCTTTGTGAAGAGGAAAGAGGACAAAACTACCATTCTTTTGGTTTACGTTGATGATATAATAATCACAGGTGATGACGAGGTTGAAATCCAGGCTCTTAAGTTCAAGTTAATATCAGAGTTTGAAATTAAAGACCTTGGACTATTAAAGTACTTCCTTGGTATTGAAGTTGCTCGATCTCAGGAGGGAATATATATATGTCAGAGAAAATATGTGTTGGATTTGCTCAAGGAGACAGGGAAGTTGGGTTGTCGACCAGCATCGACTCCTATAGAAGTAAATCATGATCTTACTAGTTCTAATGGGGAAGATCTTACAAATCTGGAAAAGGGAACGTATCAAAGATTGGTTGGAAAATTACTCTATTTGTCTATGATTAGGCCTGACATTACCTACGCTGTTAGTGTAGTGAGTCAGTACATGCATGCTCCTAAAACTATCCACATGAAGGCCGTTGACAGGATTTTGAGGTACTTGAAGTCATGTCCCGGAAAAGGCTTGTTATTTAAGGGAGGTGGTAATCTGAAGGTGGAATGTTATTCTGATGCTGATTGGGCTGGTTCTAGAGATGATAGAAGATCTACTTCTGGCTATTGCACCTTTTTAGGAGGAAACTTGGTAACTTGGAGAAGTAAGAAACAAAGTGTTTGTGCACGGTCCAGTGCGGAAGCAGAATATCGAGCCATGGCACATGGTCTTGCAGAAATGTTATGGTTGAGTTTTTTATTAGAAGACATGGGGTTAAAGGCTGAATTACCTCTCAGGCTGTACTGCGACAACAAAGCTGCAATCAATATTGCAAATAATCCAGTCCAACATGATCGGACCAAACACATCGAGATTGATCGCCACTTTATTCGGGAGAGACTTGATTCTGGAGAGTTATGCTTGCCCTATGTCAAATCTGAAGATCAACTTGCTGATATGTTTACAAAAGCTATACCCCAAGCCGTGTTTAATTCTGCCCTTAGCAAGTTAAACATGTTTGATATATATGTTCAACTTGAGGGGGAGTGTTGTGAGGTGCAGGGGTAATTAGGTCTTTTCTTTCTATCTTGTTTCATTAGGATTTTGCAGGCTTTTCTATATGACATAATTAATATGTCTTTAGAATTGGTATTTAGAATTAGTCAATTGACTAAGTCCTCAAAACATCTATATATATATTGTATTCCTCATTACACATAAAATAAGATTTCTTTGAGTTATATCTCTTTCTCTTCTATCCAACAACGAGAAATTGACAAACAAAGAGAAATCGCCTGTCTCTAGGTTTTATAGAAAAAAAGGTTTTATTCAGTAACAAAAGATAATCCATAACATCAACTAAACAGACGCTTATATAAATTCAAAATCTTAACTTAAAAAGGATAAAAAAAACCAAAAATAACCTAATTACCAAAAAAAATCCGAAAATTACCAAAAATAATAATTTATTAAAAATAATAAAAATCCAACAAATCCTCCTGCATCAGTTTATATTTAGCACACGTGTATCCACAACAAACAATTGCCGAGTTGATGCCAAAGGATTTTCCTCCTAGGTTACCACCGTCAACAACTCTAAACTTGAGGATGAATTCTTTTCAACCTGGGTCGATTGATGCAGGAGGATCCGAATAATTTTTGTTATTGTTTTAGTGTTATTTTTATCTTTTTGCATTTTAGGATTTCAAGTCTATTTAAACACTTGTTTGTGTTGATGTTAGCGATTCTCTTTTGTTTTGGTAAATAAAACTTTTTTCATTTAAACCTAGAGACGGCTCCTCTTCTTTTATTGAATTCTCTATGTCTTTCTTTCTCTGCAATTCCTATGAGGAAACAAACCCACAGAATAATTACTATTCTGGTTCATATTTGTTATCCATCCAAGAAAACCACTCAGTTTTTGACCTATTGATCATGAACTTGTAAGAACCAACAATTCTCAAACTTGCGAGCAACATGGTTTAACGTTGACTTTCATTTTACAGTGTTATACTTTGTGTTATTTAGCTCGAAGATTCTTTGCTACCAACAGGTGCTGATAATCTGATACCCATGGAGTTAGCACTAAAAATTGCCAGCAAAATTAGAGCGAATGAACCATTTGCAATTTATGTGGTTATACCCATGTGGCCCGAAGGAGACCCAACTAGTAATGCTGTGCAAGAAATCCTTTATTGGCAGGTATACTTCACTTTAAATGGTACTATATATATGCTTTCTGTTACTATATGTGCACCATGCACCGAAATAAGACGGGAAGTTTTTTTTTTAAGAGAGAATTTGCAAATGTCATGGAACTTTTGTGAACTACAAGGATACGGATGATCTTTTCTATTAGTAAATACACCTTTAAATCTTTCCAACGTTCTTGCAGGGCCAAACAATACAAATGATGTATGAGATTGTGGCAAAGGAGCTTAAACACATGAACCTTGAAAATGCCCATCCTCAAGATTATCTTAATTTTTATTGTCTTGGGAACCGGGAAGAAGTGCCCAAGGATAACTTGAAAGAAGATGATTCCTCTCTACAGAAAAACCCAGCAGTATATCTTCAACGTTGATTTTTTTTAAAGGATTTTACTTTTCATGAGCCTATTCAGTTCTTAAGGAAATTAACTGTTTACTTATACGATGGATCTGCTTTAATGTGGCACAACTGCATGGTTGTGCCTAGTTGAGATGGCATATGTTGCCCATGCCATCAATTGTCAGTCATGCGTGCCTTATGAATTGAAGTGTGTAACTATGCAAATTGTAGAATACACTGGAACTCTTGGTTATTTATTGGTCAAGACTCTGAATTATCCTTAAAAGTGTTTCTTCTTGTTCTAATTATGAAGAGGTTGAGTATATGAATCATATCATTAAATTAGGGAAAATAGCAATTAAGAGAAGAATAAAAGTTGAAACAGCAATTTGAAAATGGATTTGGTTTATTCCCTGAAAGCCAATTATAGATGTTATTTATTTGCTGAAAAAATTTATGGAAATTCATAGAAAATAAAATATGTATTTGTAGATAATTTCGTCAATCTAGAAAAGTTTATGATAATCTCTAGACAGATGCTATGGATATTTCTTTTATAAAATAATTTCTAGTTTATGTATTTGTTTGGTAAAAAAATATGTATGATAATCAGATTCTAGTTTTAGTGCTATTGGGACCGTAACAAACTGATATTTCTATTCATGTGTATTTACATTTAGGGTGAATTTTAAGCCTTTATCTTTCACATCATTGGTAATGCATGGACTTGATAGTCATAATCAAAATAGACTCTGTTGTACTAACTGATGAGAATGCAAATGGAATAAACTGGAATATTCTTAAAACTTATAGTTGGTACTCATGACCTAAATGAACTGAGTTGTTATAGTTGGGATATTCACTTGCTATTTTTAGCAACATATTTGTTAACATATTCTTATCAAGTTATCACATTAACTTTTCATATTATATTGACATCTGCTTTACATGAGCTGTTTGAGGAAAAAAAAACACAGTTCAATCTTTCATGTGGGATGCTCATACGGATTTAAATTTTCTACATCTATCATCTTGATCTAATATTTTCACCTTGAAAACACTAATATGTTTATATATGCCCTGTGTACTTTCTCGTCACAAAAGTTTGCAATTAGTATTGTGATTTAGCATAATGGGAAGCAGACCTAATTACCTTGATTAATTTACGTTATATCGTAAAGGATCTCACAGTGATGTGGGTTTAAAATGTAGGATTGATCATTTGGACTTTCATGTATAGTTATCCTTGTAGGAAATAAACAGGCTTTCTATTGCCAGAGTATTATACAATGTTTCTCATTGATCATGTGAACAATTTCATCTTACTACTCAGATACCATCACAAAAGTCTCGGCGTTTCATGATTTATGTGCATGCAAAAGGGATGATTGTAGATGATGAGTATGTCATAGTTGGTTCAGCTAACATTAACCAAAGATCCTTGGCTGGTTCGAGAGATACTGAGATAGCCATGGGAGCTTATCAGCCTCATCAGACATGGACAAAGAAAAAATCGCATCCTCACGGCCAGGTTGGTACAATTCATCAGCATATACAATTAAAATCTGTGCACTATATAGCAGTGAAAGAATCTTACGCGGTTATGATTTAGTAAATTGGTGGGTAACTTTCCAAAGATGCATGCTAAATTTCTTGACTCGAGAACAGCAAACACTAAATCATGATTTTCTTACTCCTTCAAGATAAGATGGCTCTTAAGTTTTCCGAAAAGCAAATTCTATAAAATGATTCATTCCATTTTGGATTGCTTCAGGTATATGGATATAGGATGTCATTGTGGTCGGAGCATCTAGGCATGATTGACGATCGCTTCAAGGAACCCAATAGCCTCGAGTGCGTAAAATTTGTGAACAAGATAGCATCCGAAAATTGGTCAAGATATACAGCAGAAGAAGTAACCCCACTGACAGGTCATCTACTAAAATACCCTATCAAAGTGGACCTTGACGGTAAGGTTGGCTCCCTGCCGGAACATGAGTGTTTCCCTGATGTTGGTGGCAAGATCTTAGGAGTGCAGACTGCGCTTCCAGATACCTTAACAATGTGATTTAAATCTGTGTCTACGACTGTTGTTCTGTATTCAACTTCATTGTGTTTCTTCTTTTACAATTGTATAATTTGAAATGTGGCTTCTGTATGTATGCTTTTGTTCCTAGTTTTTTTTTTCATACTTTGTATCTTATCATTGTAACTAGTAATTTGACAAGGTCCTGGTGGTCTTACATGACATGTAATCTTATGTGGCAGTGTAACATATCTATTTTTAAAAATTGTGTTGTTCTTAGGGTTTTTTTTTGTATTATATTATCATTGAGTAGGGTATTGGGAATTATTCCCGAGGGGTGACAAATTGGATATTGGATATGAAGTTGTTTATGGTGCATCTATGATTGCTAATCTCAATTTTTTTGTGTAAAATAGTTTAAAGACCTTTTAAATTTAAATGAATCCAATAGATGTACGTTTAATCTAGTTCAACATGGTGCCGCAGTGAAGGCACTTCAGTGGACCTTGAGCGTCGAGGTTCGATTCCCAGGCATTTGTCTTCGGGGGATGAAGGTCTAGGTATAGCTCCTGGGTGCCTCGATGCTTGTCCTCTTGAATTTATTCGTGGACGAATCGGGAGGAAAATAGTCTATCCATGGAAATAGTCGGGCGTAAATTTTATATTGAACAATCTTAGATTGCCACGGGATTGATTTATGCCAAGTACTACCGAGTCATCGACTACTGAGTCCGAATGACTGCCCAAGTCGATCGGGAAGAATTTTCTCAAGTAGATCCCGAATGGAAGTTGAGTGGACGTTGAATCGGTCCGAGTGGATCCTGTGGGGGGTGCTCCCGAGTGAATCTCCTGAGTCAGGAAGTAGTGCCCCCGACTGCCCCCGAATGGATCTTCATGACACTCTCGAATAGGTTGTCAAGTCGAGAATGGAAGATCCTGAATGATGAGTTGAGAAGATGATTCTTGAACTTCGAGGACGGAAGAAGGCTCTCGAGTGCCGAGTCGAGAATGGAAGCTCCTGAGTGATGAGTTGAGAAGATGACTCTTGAACGCCGAGTAGGGAAGAAGCCTCCCGAGTGCTAAGTCGAGAATGAAAGTTCCTGAGTGATGAGTTGAGAAGATGACTCCTGAACTCCGAGTAGGGAAGAAGGCTCCCAAGTGCCGAGTCGAGAAGAAGATGTTGAGTGCTAAGTTGGGAATGAGATACCGAGGCTTGTACTCAACGTAGTTTCCTTGAAACAAATTCGCCTCACCTCTAGCTATCTTTCGAGGTTTTCTCAGGTTGTCTGTTTCTTGGATACAGTAGCAAACTGCGATTGCCATCAAGTACTGGTGAACCACTGTGAAGTGAGATAGTATCGGATTGCTACTATGAGGATTCTGGCGAGCAAAACTGCACAACAGAGAAGAAGTTTGGGAAATGAAGGCAGGTGAAAGAATTTTTAGTGTTTTTTTCCGTCTCTCCTTATTCTACTCAAGACCATGGTATCCTTATATAGGAGCACTATCTTTCCACTGTATTGAACGACGAATAAAAGTCATTCATTGTCCAAGACTTAATGATTATCCATAGTTGATCATTACCATCCTGGTGGTTACAAAATCGTCATTAACTATTAGTTAATACTTTCGTTTAACTCTTGAGCAGTAGGCCAAAAAGAATTTGTGGTAAAATATTAATTGTTATACTTAAGCAAGTTTTACCTCGACTAGTTAGGCATTGGACACACGTAGGTCATGCTCGCACATGAGTCAATTTGGTTTAATACAAATTTGGATACTAGATTTATACTCCATCCGCATCCACACTTGCGAGAGAGTCTCTTCCTATATATTTGTGTACATTATACATACATATATAAAAATATAAACTAACAATAGTACCAAAAAAACTCCCATTATGAAACCAAACTAAAAAAAAGTTCTTTTTCTCTCAATCACTTTTCCATTTGTTAATATTCAACACTTTGCACATTTGGGTCATTTAAAAAATTCGGCAATTTACCAAAGGGCGTCCCTAACAATACGTAATTACCAAAGGGCGTCCCATGGTTTCTATTTTACCAAAGGGCGCAGCCCTTTAAGTGAACTTCCTATTCTACCCTTGGCGCCACAATACACCTTTTCCATTACCATTTTCGAGACATCCGAACCACTTTTGCAGTAAAATAAAAATATGTGGTTCGGATGGCAAGGTCATTCTATCTCTCACCGCGAAAACGTAAATGGTATTGTTGAAGGAGGACATTGTGCGTGCCCTAGTTGTGCTTTAGTCGTTTGCTACTCCCTCGATTCCCTCCGCCCAACCAAAACCTAGGCTCCTATACAGGAAAGTGATAGTGTGTGATCCTGAGGCTGCTTGAAGTGTTAACGTTGAAGTTGATACTGCTCGGCACTATCAAAGTAGGATTTAGGGTTTCTGCAGGTTTGATTTGCATAATAATGGCAGGTAAAAGGTCTGTGGGTGGTTCCTCATCGTCTTCTTCATTGGCATTAATCACCAAGGTATGTGATATTGTTTATACTTAATTTTGCTGAATAAACACTGCTTGTAATATTGTTTAAACTTATTTTTGCTGAATAAACACTGCTTGTGATATTGTTTATACTTATTTTTGCTGAATAAATTTGTAATGTATAAAAACTGTAGGGTTCAGATGAGTTTGGGAAAAAATTACATTGGTGCAGTGTTTTAGGCCATTTTAAACATTTTGTTGAAGCATTTGAAATTTTAAAAGATCAACACATTGCGAAGATCAAAGAGTCGCCCTTCAGTATTTTCTTGGACATTCAAGAATTGCAGCATATCCGGGGAATTTTGGTAAATATATTTGAAAGTTGGGATTCAACCTCGCAAGTTTTTAAATTCTCAGGTAATAGTTTTAATTATGAATTATAAACAGTATCTATAGTAAGATAAAACTTGGATATAGTTGACCTTAAATGATTGATATTTGATCAATTTAAATGAGTGAATTTAAGGTGAAATTCACTTCAGGTCGGTAGGCCTGAAATGAAATAATTTCAGGCCTACCGAGGGCCTGAAGTGAATTTACTTCAGGCCCTAGGTAGGCCTGAAAAATTCATTTCAGGCCCAACGTGGGCCTGAAATGAATTCATTTCAGGCCCAACGAGAAATAAATTGAATCCTATATTGTTGATGATAACTAAAGATTTTAATTGTTTCAGGTGTACCGGTTGCGTTCACCAGACGAGATGTTGCTTTGGTACTGGGTATAGTGGACCGTGGAGTTTCGATCCCTATTAATTCAACTGAAGCATCGGGTGACCTCTATCGTACTTACTTCTCAAAAGAAAAACAACCTACTAGAACAAGAATTGAGGACTTACTTAAACATTATTCTAAAAGTGTTGAATCAGAGGATGATGTGTTATTAGTTTGTAAATTTTATATTTTGTATATATTTGTTTGTGTTTTATTTTCGTCTAGTACATATAAGGTCCCTCTAGGGCTTGTAGATATAGTAGATGATTATGACAATCTTGGTAGATTCAACTGGGTGGAAGCTATCCATAAATTTTTGTCTCCCCAATTACCTAAGATTGGGGAATTATTTTCATCAAGTCAAGGAAACCAGAGGACCACAAACCTCCCTTATGTAAAGGGATTTGCTGGGCTTTTGGCAGTGAGTAGAATTTACCTAAATTATATTTTATAATATTTTGCTGTTATTAATGTAATTGGCTGGAAAACTTTGTGTAGGCATGGTTTTTGGAGCATGTACCCATTCAAAAACCATACAATGTTGAAGGACCCCGAATAAATAAGTGGAGGAATATTCCTTCGCATATTAGTAGGGTAAGGGACCTTGTCAACCAAATCAGCTCCGAAGAGGTAATTATTGTAAACTGTGATCTATGTTAGTTTATCTATGTTAGTTTGATATAGAAGCAGTAAAATTTGTGTACTTGGTAATTGACAGGTGATTGTTGAAATAATTCCTAACCTACATGAAAACACATTGTTTGAGAACCTTGAGATTGGGGATGACATTCCACAGCCAATAGCGACATCACAAGGACATGACACAGAAGATGTAAGGCCATGTGGTGAATGCATTCTTAAAGACACCCTAATCAAGGAGCTAACAGAGGAGAATATATGTTTGAATGAAAGGGTTAAGGAATTACTTTCAATTATTGAAAAAAAGGGCATGGAGGCTCAAGAAAGCTATCCTGTAGTCAGTCCTCTTTCTGATCCAGTATCTTGTAGAACAAGGAGAGGACGTGACCGAACTCGGTATGATTACAGGGATACTCCAATTGAGAGTCCAGTATGGCACCAACTATTACATAAGGGGAAGCGGAGAAAGGAACAAATATCAAATGTCATGGACAAGGGAAAAAGGAAACTTAGTGAGGAGGATATGGATGAAGCAAGAGAAACCATTACTGTAATGGAAGTCATGTCTGAAGAAGATATAGAGGAGGAGAAAAGAAGGACCTTCGAACTATACAAAATGAGGCTTCAAGGCATTGATGTATGTGACTTATTTTCATATTAATTACGTCAAATTTATTGAATTTGGTCATTAATTAGTTTGGTGTAAATTGTATCGATGTAGTTTGTGAAGAAGCATTTTATGAAGTCGAAGAAGAAAAATCAAGATAAAGAAGTGGCCTACGTGATAAATAAATTGGAGAACCTAAAGTAAGTTATGAAACATAGTTTAGTTAATATATTTGGGGCTTTAATATATAATCTTATCAATTAACTTGACAGGTTGGATAATGAATTTATCTGGGAGGATGCACCCTTTGCTTTGAAATTGCATTCATTCTTACAAATCCTCAATGGAGAGGTTTTTACAAAAGGCGAGGTCATTGATGCCTTTTGTAAAATGTTATTTAGGGGAGCATCCACATCTGGTAGGCCATACCACAAGTCAATATATTGTTCAACCTTCTTCACAGTAAGTGATGTAAATTAGTAAGAATTAATAGATTGTAGAAGACCTAGTATTATGATGTGGTTATTAATAATTTTGATTTTGCAACTATTTAGGCTTCAATAAGATCGTCAAGAAAGTTTTCCATGCAACAAGTGATGAAGACGGATATGATAGAACAAGGGTTTAGATATATTTTAATACCTTTGTGCAGTGATAATACACACTTTCACTTGTTGGCGGTGGATACAGAAGCAATGACTTTCATTCATTTAAATTCTCTTGCTAGTGGCCGTAAATATAAGCATGATTTTGACTCAGCGGTGAGCTACCTACCTTTATTCATATATATGTTCATCATTTGATAAAAAATGTCATTGAAATTCATGATATATTTGACAGGTAAAAGAACTTAAACAATATACTCGCGAGGAACTTACGGCTATTCATCCATATCTACAAAGTCATCATCCCTTGGACAAATGGCCTTCCGTTAGACAAAAATGTCCCCAACAAGAACATAGGTCAGTAAGTGAGGAAGAGTTTGAAAATTTTAAAATGATCAAAGTATTTTATTACCCAACTTATTGAAATCTGAAATACTATTTGTTATTTTCAGCGTGGACTGTGCCTTCTTTGTTATGCAATACGTCCGATGTCTCCTATACGATGAGAAGATGGATTTCAAACAAGGAGATATGACGAAAATGAGATTTGATCTGACAGTAAATATTATGGGAGACATGTATTGTAAAACATGAGAGTGTCAATCTCTTGAAGTAATGTTGTAAAAAAACATCCTTTGCTGGTGATTCGGCTCCATTTGTATAGAAATTGTGTAATTTGTATGAATATAATTTATTGTCCAGAAAAACAAAACAATTGTGTGATGTTGATTCACATCGAGTTGCTGCAATGTAGTGTACCAACTGATACGGTAAGAAAACAACTCATAATGATTTGGACAAAGTTTGCACACCAGAAATAACATCTCTTTGGTTAACTCTAACTACTGACATATATCCAAGTACTGATCTAGGTCCATAAGTGGGTTTCTGATACATAATTTGAAAACATGACTTTATCGTCTCGAAGGAATTGAAAATTGGTATGCATTCTGTATTGAATTAGTAAGATGGATTATCTCTACCATAAATTTAAAATACTTGTTTCAAATTGTAAATTTTGATAATTAAATAAAATTAAAGGATTTGGTCACAACTTATAGATAAATATAGAATATTAATCTATAAATCATGATTTTATTTAATGGCCAAGGTGAGCATCAAATTTACTTTTCAGGAATACGGTGGGCCTGAAATAAAATGAATTCAGGCCCACGGTGGGCCTGAAATAAATCATTTCAGGCCCACCTTGGGCCTGAAATAAAAACACTTCAGGCCCAAGGAGGGCCTGAAATAAAACCTTTCAGGCCCAGGGTGGGCCTGAATAGATCCATTTCAGGCCCAGGGTGGGCCTGAAATAAATCAATTCAGGCCCACGGCGGGCCTGAAATAAAAACACTTCAGGCCCAAGGAGGGCCTGAAATAA
This sequence comes from Boesenbergia rotunda, assembly GCA_024364735.1. Classification (NCBI taxonomy): domain Eukaryota; kingdom Viridiplantae; phylum Streptophyta; class Magnoliopsida; order Zingiberales; family Zingiberaceae; genus Boesenbergia; species Boesenbergia rotunda. The sequence continues at coordinate 154,093 of JAGFNQ010002104.1, read as the reverse complement.
AACCTTTCAGGCCGAAGTTGGGCCTGAATAGATCCATTTCAGGCCCAGGGTGGGCCTGAAATCAAGTCATTTCAGGGTCTCTGTTAAACATTAAATACTTCTGATTTAAGTTGGTGGATAATAAATTTGTAGTTGTATAGGTGTAAGACGTTTTTAGAAGATAACTGATAAATATTGGTACTTAGTGTGCACATAAAAATCCACTGATCTAGCCTTGGTGATACAGCAAGATCAGAGGATTGGGCACCCAAAATCTCATCTCCTATCTCAACCCTAACTACTGATCTAGGTTTTTCAGAATTCCAGATATGGGAGGTCCATCAGTGAGTTTTGCTCAAAACTCACTGATACACCTAAATCACTGATCTAGCCTTGGTGATACAGCAAGATCAGAGGGTTGGGCACCCAAAATCTCATCTCCTATCTCAACCCTAACTACTGATCTAGGTTTTTCAGAATTCCAGATATGGGAGGTCCATCAGTGAGTTTTGCTCAAAACTCACTGATACACCTAAATCACTGATCTAGCCTTGGTGATACAGCAAGATCAGAGGGTTGGGCACCCAAAATCTCATCTCCTATCTCAACCCTAACTACTGATCTAGGTTTTTCAGAATTCCAGATATGGGAGGTCCATCAGTGAGTTTTGCTCAAAACTCACTGATACACCTAAATCACTGATCTAGCCTTGGTGATACAGCAAGATCAGAGGGTTGGGCACCCAAAATCTCATCTCCTATCTCAACCCTAACTACTGATCTAGGTTTTTCAGGATTCCAGATATGGGAGGTCCATCAGTGAGTTTTGCTCAAAACTCACTGATACACCTAAATCACTGATCTAGCCTTGGTGATACAGCAAGATCAGAGGGTTGGGCACCCAAAATCTCATCTCCTATCTCAACCCTAACTACTGATCTAGGTTTTTCAGAATTCCAGATATGGGAGGTCCATCAGTGAGTTTTGCTCAAAACTCACTGATACACCTAAATCACTGATCTAGCCTTGGTGATACAGCAAGATCAGAGGGTTGGGCACCCAAAATCTCATCTCCTATCTCAACCCTAACTACTGATCTAGGTTTTTCAGGATTCCAGATATGGGAGGTCCATCAGTGAGTTTTGCTCAAAACTCACTGATACACCTAAATCACTGATCTAGCCTTGGTGATACAGCAAGATCAGAGGGTTGGGCACCCAAAATCTCATCTCCTATCTCAACCCTAACTACTGATCTAGGTTTTTCAGGATTCCAGATATGGGAGGTCCATCAGTGAGTTTTGCTCAAAACTCACTGATACACCTAAATCACTGATCTAGCCTTGGTGATACAGCAAGATCAGAGGGTTGGGCACCCAAAATCTCATCTCCTATCTCAACCCTAACTACTGATCTAGGTTTTTCAGGATTCCAGATATGGGAGGTCCATCAGTGAGTTTTGCTCAAAACTCACTGATACACCTAAATCACTGATCTAGCCTTGGTGATACAGCAAGATCAGAGGGTTGGGCACCCAAAATCTCATCTCCTATCTCAACCCTAACTACTGATCTAGGTTTTTCAGGATTCCAGATATGGGAGGTCCATCAGTGAGTTTTGCTCAAAACTCACTGATACACCTAAATCACTGATCTAGCCTTGGTGATACAGCAAGATCAGAGGGTTGGGCACCCAAAATCTCATCTCCTATCTCAACCCTAACTACTGATCTAGGTTTTTCAGGATTCCAGATATGGGAGGTCCATCAGTGAGTTTTGCTCAAAACTCACTGATACACCTAAATCACTGATCTAGCCTTGGTGATACAGCAAGATCAGAGGGTTGGGCACCCAAAATCTCATCTCCTATCTCAACCCTAACTACTGATCTAGGTTTTTCAGAATTCCAGATATGGGAGGTCCATCAGTGAGTTTTGCTCAAAACTCACTGATACACCTAAATCACTGATCTAGCCTTGGTGATACAGCAAGATCAGAGGGTTGGGCACCCAAAATCTCATCTCCTATCTCAACCCTAACTACTGATCTAGGTTTTTCAGGATTCCAGATATGGGAGGTCCATCAGTGAGTTTTGCTCAAAACTCACTGATACACCTAAATCACTGATCTAGCCTTGGTGATACAGCAAGATCAGAGGGTTGGGCACCCAAAATCTCATCTCCTATCTCAACCCTAACTACTGATCTAGGTTTTTCAGGATTCCAGATATGGGAGGTCCATCAGTGAGTTTTGCTCAAAACTCACTGATACACCTAAATCACTGATCTAGCCTTGGTGATACAGCAAGATCAGAGGGTTGGGCACCCAAAATCTCATCTCCTATCTCAACCCTAACTACTGATCTAGGTTTTTCAGGATTCCAGATATGGGAGGTCCATCAGTGAGTTTTGCTCAAAACTCACTGATACACCTAAATCACTGATCTAGCCTTGGTGATACAGCAAGATCAGAGGGTTGGGCACCCAAAATCTCATCTCCTATCTCAACCCTAACTACTGATCTAGGTTTTTCAGGATTCCAGATATGGGAGGTCCATCAGTGAGTTTTGCTCAAAACTCACTGATACACCTAAATCACTGATCTAGCCTTGGTGATACAGCAAGATCAGAGGGTTGGGCACCCAAAATCTCATCTCCTATCTCAACCCTAACTACTGATCTAGGTTTTTCAGGATTCCAGATATGGGAGGTCCATCAGTGAGTTTTGCTCAAAACTCACTGATACACCTAAATCACTGATCTAGCCTTGGTGATACAGCAAGATCAGAGGGTTGGGCACCCAAAATCTCATCTCCTATCTCAACCCTAACTACTGATCTAGGTTTTTCAGGATTCCAGATATGGGAGGTCCATCAGTGAGTTTTGCTCAAAACTCACTGATACACCTAAATCACTGATCTAGCCTTGGTGATACAGCAAGATCAGAGGGTTGGGCACCCAAAATCTCATCTCCTATCTCAACCCTAACTACTGATCTAGGTTTTTCAGGATTCCAGATATGGGAGGTCCATCAGTGAGTTTTGCTCAAAACTCACTGATACACCTAAATCACTGATCTAGCCTTGGTGATACAGCAAGATCAGAGGGTTGGGCACCCAAAATCTCATCTCCTATCTCAACCCTAACTACTGATCTAGGTTTTTTTCAGAAATTCCAAATATTTTCTTTCAGGCCCAAGTTGGGCCAGAAATAATTTTATTTCAGGCCCAAGGTGGTCCCTGAATAAAAATATTTCAGGCCCAAGGTGGTTCCTGAATAATTTTATTTCAGGCCACGGTGGGCCTGAAATAATTTTATTTCAGGCCCAAGTTGGGCCTGAAATGATTTTATTTCAGGCCCAAGGTGGGCCTGAAATAATTTATTTTCAGGCCCTAGGTGGGCCTGAATAATTTTGTTTCAGGCCCAGGTGGGCCTGAAAAAATTTGTTTCAGGCCCAGGTGGGCCTGAAAGAATTTTATTCAGGCCCAGGTGGGCCTGAATAATTTTATTTCAGGCCCAAGGTGGGCCTGAATAATTTTGTTTTCAGGCCCTAGGTGGGCCTGAAAGAATTTTATTTCAGGCCCTAGGTGGGCCTGAAATTTTTCAGGGTGGGCCTGAATAATTTTGTTTCAGGCCCACGGTGGGCCTGAAAGAATTTGACTTCAGGCCCAGGTTGGGCCTGAATAATTTTATTTCAGGCCCAAGGTGGGCCTGAAATAATTTTATTTCAGGCCCAACTAGGGCCTGAATATATCTTATTTCAGGCCCAGCTTCGTTCAATAAAATTAAAAACATAATCAATAAAATTAAATATATCTGAATTTTACAGCCTTGAAAAGTAAATATAAATACGTAATCAATAAAAAGCAAATCCAAAATCTGAAATATATATGACATATTCCAAATTTAGTTTTATTTTTATAAATAAAAATAGATATAACCTAAATTATATTTATAATACATATAAAAAGCGCCTCCTAGGGCCTGAAACCCTTTATATCAGGCCCAGCAGTCACTCATTTGTATAGCAGTCACTGATTTGTTTAGCTCCAGATTTGTTGCGATTTGAAGGTTGCGGGCTTGTCTTGATTGGAGAAGTTGTGGGCGACATCATCGTCATCGCACTAGTCGACTTGTACGTACCCTAATTTTTAGTTTGTCATTTCAGTTCTTGCTTTCACCTAGGGTTAGCGATAGTTTTCAGTAAAATACTGAATTTGAGGAGGCCCTTTTATGAACGAATACTAAGTGTCATTTTTGTTTGTGTCAAATAAATTTTGATGGTTGCAAAGTTCGGTATGGGTCAAAAAAGATCAGCTTCAAAGAAAGCTGCTCCCACCAAATCTAAGAAACAGCAAGTCTCTGGGGGAAGTCATGAGAAAAAACAGCTGCCAAAACGAAAAATCAAATTGCCTACCCAGTATTCAAGTTTTGCCAACAGAGGTCGAAGCAAACGAATGAACTGGAAAAGTAGCCTATCCCATTTCAAAAATTTTATTGATTCTGTTCCACCCACACCAGCACAAGAACAGTTGCTTCGAGACACACCCTTTTCTTGGGTCCTCGACCTTCCTACTAGTTCTTGTGTAAGACCCCAAGTTCAGAACATGTTTGATAATTGGGATGAAGAAGAACAGAGCTTTGTAATCCATGGGAAAAATCTGAATTTCACAAAGGTTGATATATCACTTATTCTAGGGCTACCTGACCATGGAGAGATAGTCCAACTTGATTTAAATGAGGCCTCCACGCCACTGTACAAGGAGTATTTTGAAGATTCCAGTTGTTCTGCCCGACATTTGGAGAAACTGCTAATAAAGTCTACATCCAATGACAAGCTGTACTGTCAGTTGTATATACTCTATTTTTTCAGTACAGTGCTATTTTGTGGTACTAGCAGCATACTTGCCATTCCTGCCGTGTCACTTATTGATTGTGTAGATGATTTTGACAATCTACGAAACTATAATTGGTGCAATGCCGTGTACAATTTCATGGCTCCGCAGTTGGGAGCCATTGGAAAGGAGGTGACATTGAGGCATAGAAGACATGTAGGTGATTCAACCCAACCGGCCAAGGCTCCCTTGCTCAAGGGATTTCCAAATATTTTGGCTGTAAGTTATAGTTACTTATACCTGCTGATATAATTTGATGATGGATATAATTTACTGATTATAATGATGTTGCAGGTATGGGTTACTGAACATATTAGAATTGCTGCTCCTCAACATCCTCATAAATTGCCAAGAATACTTCGCTGGACTTGGCCTAAAGCCCACGTTGAGAGTATCAAGAGGATGATAGACCGTGTGGCCACAGATTCAATTATTGTTGATTTAATTCCGTTTGATATAGAGCATGATTTGGTACCTGACTACTATCCTCCAACTCAACCACTTGAGGTACACTCTGAGGAATTACAGCAGGCACCAGAAGGAAGCCAGACACCACAAGGAAGGCAGCATGCCTTACAAACGGAAGCCTGCAATATATGTATACAAAAACAAGAACAAATTGAGACCTTACAGCACGATTTAAATATAGCACTTAAAAGTTTGGAGGAAGCCACAAGTGAGACAGCAACAGAAATCAGTGCCAAGGATCAAATTATTGCTCAGAAAGAAACAATCATTGCAGAGAAGGAGTCGCAACTTAAACAAAAGGATGACATCATTGTTGAAAAGGATATAATAATTGGTGACAAAGTTTCGCAGCTTAAAGTACAAGAGGAGCGTAATGAAAAAAAACTAGCTGCAAGAGAGAAGATCATACTTCAGTGTAACCAAAGAATCAAGAAGCTGTATGAACAATTGCAAAGCAAAGGGACAGATGAAGATGAGCCACTTGCCAAAAAATTAAAAAAAACTCAGTTCACACAAGACTACCAGCCCAAAGGCAAGGGCAAACAAGTTGTTCAGGATGAGGATGAGGATGAGGATGAAGATGAAGATGATGATGAACATGACGCGGCTCCTGCCCCATCAATCTCAGATACTACAACGCAAACAAATAAATCTGAGACCTCCACACAAACAAACATATCTGAACATCACGCAGCTAAAGCTAAAGAATTTCAAAAGGTCAAAAGCAAAATCTTGAGGAATTCCAGGGCAATTTTTAAGAAGAAGCCTAAAGATTCAGAGATTGCTGAAACATTATTAAAGCTTAGTAAATTAAAGTGAGTTAGTTGCTATTGCATTTGGAAAAATATTGTAAAACAATGATGATTATTGACATTCATTAATAAAATTGAATCTTCAAGCATTTCATTAAGTTGCTTATCTTATTTGCATGTAGGTATGAGTTGAACCCAGTATGGTCCAATGGGACCTTTACATTAGATATACTATCTTTTTTGACAATATTTGATTGGAATGACTACACTACCGGGGATTGCATCAATGCATACTGGACTATTCTTGGAAATGAAGCAAAAGCGTGTAACTCACCATACCAGCCCTCCATATTGTGTGGGGTGGGGTTTGATGTAAGTGAATTACCTACTTAATCATTATTATTTTTTTCTATGATTTAGTCCACTGACACTTACTTTTTAATAACCATAGGATCTTTTTGAGGCGATTCACGCTCACGCTTTTGAACAAACTATTGCTACTGATACGGATAAGCCGATTAGATATATCATATGTCCTCTAAATAATGCAGACGATCATTGGCATCTAATGGTTATTGACCTCGTGGAAGGTTGTATCCATCATTATAATTCTCTCGGCGCCACAGAAGGGTACACTGCTAAATTTGAAAAAACTGTAAGTTTTCTACTTCATAGATATACCTCAACAAAAAGGTTCATACCAATATAATTGTTACTAATGTCATATCTGTGTAGGTGGCGTTTTTCAAAAATATGACCTGGGATTATTACAAGACATGGCATAAAGGATTGCCTGCCATATCTGGGACAGAGTTTACTAAAATTGTTGTACAAGGACCCACCCAATCCAGATCGTAAGAGGATGTTTATTTTTGTTAAAAATAACAATGCATTTCATAGT
>JAGFNQ010002104.1:0-134051 GCA_024364735.1 Boesenbergia rotunda | reverse complement strand
GAATTAGTAAGATGGATTATCTCTACCATAAATTTAAAATACTTGTTTCAAATTGTAAATTTTGATAATTAAATAAAATTAAAGGATTTGGTCACAACTTATAGATAAATATAGAATATTAATCTATAAATCATGATTTTATTTAATGACCAAGGTGAGCATCAAATTTACCTTTCAGGAATACGGTGGGCCTGAAATAAAATGAATTCAGGCCCACGGTGGGCCTGAAATAAATCATTTCAGGCCCACCTTGGGTCTGAAATAAATACACTTCAGGCCCAAGGAGGGCCTGAAATAAAACCTTTCAGGCCCAGGGTGGGCCTGAATAGATCCATTTCAGGCCCAGGGTGGGCCTGAAATAAATCAATTCAGGCCCACGGCGGGCCTGAAATAAAAACACTTCAGGCCCAAGGAGGGCCTGAAATAAAACCTTTCAGGCCGAAGTTGGGCCTGAATAGATCCATTTCAGGCCCAGGGTGGGCCTGAAATCAAGTCATTTCAGGGTCTCTGTTAAACATTAAATACTTCTGATTTAAGTTGGTGGATAATAAATTTGTAGTTGTATAGGTGTAAGACGTTTTTAGAAGATAACTGATAAATATTGGTACTTAGTGTGCACATAAAAATCCACTGATCTAGCCTTGGTGATACAGCAAGATCAGAGGATTGGGCACCCAAAATCTCATCTCCTATCTCAACCCTAACTACTGATCTAGGTTTTTCAGAATTCCAGATATGGGAGGTCCATCAGTGAGTTTTGCTCAAAACTCACTGATACACCTAAATCACTGATCTAGCCTTGGTGATACAGCAAGATCAGAGGGTTGGGCAACCAAAATCTCATCTCCTATCTCAACCCTAACTACTGATCTAGGTTTTTCAGAATTCCAGATATGGGAGGTCCATCAGTGAGTTTTGCTCAAAACTCACTGATACACCTAAATCACTGATCTAGCCTTGGTGATACAGCAAGATCAGAGGATTGGGCACCCAAAATCTCATCTCCTATCTCAACCCTAACTACTGATCTAGGTTTTTCAGAATTCCAGATATGGGAGGTCCATCAGTGAGTTTTGCTCAAAACTCACTGATAGACCTAAATCACTGATCTAGCCTTGGTGATACAGCAAGATCAGAGGGTTGGGCACCCAAAATCTCATCTCCTATCTCAACCCTAACTACTGATCTAGGTTTTTCAGGATTCCAGATATGGGAGGTCCATCAGTGAGTTTTGCTCAAAACTCACTGATACACCTAAATCACTGATCTAGCCTTGGTGATACAGCAAGATCAGAGGATTGGGCACCCAAAATCTCATCTCCTATCTCAACCCTAACTACTGATCTAGGTTTTTCAGAATTCCAGATATGGGAGGTCCATCAGTGAGTTTTGCTCAAAACTCACTGATACACCTAATCACTGATCTAGCCTTGGTGATACAGCAAGATCAGAGGGTTGGGCACCCAAAATCTCATCTCCTATCTCAACCCTAACTACTGATCTAGGTTTTTCAGGATTCCAGATATGGGAGGTCCATCAGTGAGTTTTGCTCAAAACTCACTGATACACCTAAATCACTGATCTAGCCTTGGTGATACAGCAAGATCAGAGGGTTGGGCACCCAAAATCTCATCTCCTATCTCAACCCTAACTACTGATCTAGGTTTTTCAAGATTCCAGATATGGGAGGTCCATCAGTGAGTTTTGCTCAAAACTCACTGATACACCTAAATCACTGATCTAGCCTTGGTGATACAGCAAGATCAGAGGGTTGGGCACCCAAAATCTCATCTCCTATCTCAACCCTAACTACTGATCTAGGTTTTTCAGGATTCCAGATATGGGAGGTCCATCAGTGAGTTTTGCTCAAAACTCACTGATAGACCTAAATCACTGATCTAGCCTTGGTGATACAGCAAGATCAGAGGGTTGGGCACCCAAAATCTCATCTCCTATCTCAACCCTAACTACTAATCTAGGTTTTTCAGGATTCCAGATATGGGAGGTCCATCAGTGAGTTTTGAGCAAAACTCACTGATGGACCTCCCATATCTGGAATCCTGAAAAACCTAGATCAGTAGTTAGGGTTGAGATAGGAGATGAGATTTTGGGTGCCCAACCCTCTGATCTTGCTGTATCACCAAGGCTAGATCAGTGATTTAGGTGTATCAGTGAGTTTTGAGCAAAACTCACTGATGGACCTCCCATATCTGGAATCCTGAAAAACCTAGATCAGTAGTTAGGGTTGAGATAGGAGATGAGATTTTGGGTGCCCAACCCTCTGATCTTGCTGTATCACCAAGGCTAGATCAGTGATTTAGGTGTATCAGTGAGTTTTGAGCAAAACTCACTGATGGACCTCCCATATCTGGAATCCTGAAAAACCTAGATCAGTAGTTAGGGTTGAGATAGGAGATGAGATTTTGGGTGCCCAACCCTCTGATCTTGCTGTATCACCAAGGCTAGATCAGTGATTTAGGTGTATCAGTGAGTTTTGAGCAAAACTCACTGATGGACCTCCCATATCTGGAATCCTGAAAAACCTAGATCAGTAGTTAGGGTTGAGATAGGAGATGAGATTTTGGGTGCCCAACCCTCTGATCTTGCTGTATCACCAAGGCTAGATCAGTGATTTAGGTGTATCAGTGAGTTTTGAGCAAAACTCACTGATAGACCTCCCATATCTGGAATCCTGAAAATCCTAGATCAGTAGTTAGGGTTGAGATAGGAGATGAGATTTTGGGTGCCCAACCCTCTGATCTTGCTGTATCACCAAGGCTAGATCAGTGATTTAGGTGTATCAGTGAGTTTTGAGCAAAACTCACTGATGGACCTCCCATATCTGGAATTCTGAAAAACCTAGATCAGTAGTTAGGGTTGAGATAGGAGATGAGATTTTGGGTGCCCAATCCTCTGATCTTGCTGTATCACCAAGGCTAGATCAGTGGATTTTTATGTGCACACTAAGTACCAATATTTATCAGTTATCTTCTAAAAACATCTTACACCTATACAACTACAAATTTATTATCCACCAACTTAAATAAGAAGTATTTAATGTTTAACAGAGACCCTGAAATGACTTGATTTCAGGCCCACCCTGGGCCTGAAATGGATCTATTCAGGCCCAACTTCGGCCTGAAAGGTTTTATTTCAGGCCCTCCTTGGGCCTGAAGTGTTTTTATTTCAGGCCCGCCGTGGGCCTGAATTGATTTATTTCAGGCCCACCCTGGGCCTGAAATGGATCTATTCAGGCCCACCCTGGGCCTGAAAGGTTTTATTTCAGGCCCTCCTTGGGCCTGAAGTGTATTTATTTCAGGCCCAAGGTGGGCCTGAAATGATTTATTTCAGGCCCACCGTGGGCCTGAATTCATTTTATTTCAGGCCCACCGTATTCCTGAAAGGTAAATTTGATGCTCACCTTGGCCATTAAATAAAATCATGATTTATAGATTAATATTCTATATTTATCTATAAGTTGTGACCAAATCCTTTAATTTTATTTAATTATCAAAATTTACAATTTGAAACAAGTATTTTAAATTTATGGTAGAGATAATCCATCTTACTAATTCAATACAGAATGCATACCAATTTTCAATTCCTTCGAGACGATAAAGTCATGTTTTCAAATTATGTATCAGAAACCCACTTATGGACCTAGATCAGTACTTGGATATATGTCAGTAGTTAGAGTTAACCAAAGAGATGTTATTTCTGGTGTGCAAACTTTGTCCAAATCATTATGAGTTATTTTCTTACCGTATCAGTTGGTACACTACATTGCAGCAACTCGATGTGAATCAACATCACACAATTGTTTTGTTTTTCTGGACAATAAATTATATTCATACAAATTACACAATTTCTATACAAATGGAGCCGAATCACCAGCAAAGGATGTTTTTTTACAACATTACTTCAAGAGATTGACACTCTCATGTTTTACAATACATGTCTCCCATAATATTTACTGTCAGATCAAATCTCATTTTCGTCATATCTCCTTGTTTGAAATCCATCTTCTCATCGTATAGGAGACATCGGACGTATTGCATAACAAAGAAGGCACAGTCCACGCTGAAAATAACAAATAGTATTTCAGATTTCAATAAGTTGGGTAATAAAATACTTTGATCATTTTAAAATTTTCAAACTCTTCCTCACTTACTGACCTATGTTCTTGTTGGGGACATTTTTGTCTAACGGAAGGCCATTTGTCCAAGGGATGATGACTTTGTAGATATGGATGAATAGCCGTAAGTTCCTCGCGAGTATATTGTTTAAGTTCTTTTACCTGTCAAATATATCATGAATTTCAATGACATGTTTTATCAAATGATGAACATATATATGAATAAAGGTAGGTAGCTCACCGCTGAGTCAAAATCATGCTTATATTTACGGCCACTAGCAAGAGAATTTAAATGAATGAAATCATTGCTTCTGTATCCACCGCCAACAAGTGAAAGTGTGTATTATCACTGCACAAAGGTATTAAAATATATCTAAACCCTTGTTCTATCATATCCGTCTTCATCACTTGTTGCATGGAAAACTTTCTTGACGATCTTATTGAAGCCTAAATAGTTGCAAAATCAAAATTATTAATAACCACATCATAATACTAGGTCTTCTACAATCTATTAATTCTTACTAATTTACATCACTTACTGTGAAGAAGGTTGAACAATATATTGACTTGTGGTATGGCCTACCAGATGTGGATGCTCCCCTAAATAACATTTTACAAAAGGCATCAATGACCTCGCCTTTTGTAAAAACCTCTCCATTGAGGATTTGTAAGAATGAATGCAATTTCAAAGCAAAGGGTGCATCCTCCCAGATAAATTCATTATCCAACCTGTCAAGTTAATTGATAAGATTATATATTAAAGCCCCAAATATATTAACTAAACTATGTTTCATAACTTACTTTAGGTTCTCCAATTTATTTATCACGTAGGCCACTTCTTTATCTTGATTTTTCTTCTTCGACTTCATAAAATGCTTCTTCACAAACTACATCGATACAATTTACACCAAACTAATTAATGACCAAATTCAATAAATTTGACGTAATTAATATGAAAATAAGTCACATACATCAATGCCTTGAAGCCTCATTTTGTATAGTTCGAAGGTCCTTCTTTTCTCCTCCTCTATATCTTCTTCAGACATGACTTCCATTACAGTAATGGTTTCTCTTGCTTTATCCATATCCTCCTCACTAAGTTTCCTTTTTCCCTTGTCCATGACATTTGATATTTGTTCCTTTCTCCGCTTCCCCTTATGTAATAGTTGGTGCCATACTGGACTCTCAATTGGAGTATCCCTGTAATCATACCGAGTTCGGTCACGTCCTCTCCTTGTTCTACAAGATACTGGATCAGAAACAGGACTGACTACAGGATAGCTTTCTTGAGCCTCCATGCCCTTTTTTTCAATAATTGAAAGTAATTCCTTAACCCTTTCATTCAAACATATATTCTCCTCTGTTAGCTCCTTGATTAGGGTGTCTTTAAGAATGCATTCACCACATGGCCTTACATCTTCTGTGTCATGTCCTTGTGATGTCGCTATTGGCTGTGGAATGTCATCCCCAATCTCAAGGTTCTCAAACAATGTGTTTTCATGTAGGTTAGGAATTATTTCAACAATCACCTGTCAATTACCAAGTACACAAATTTTACTGCTTTTATATCAAACTAACATAGATAAACTAACATAGATCACAGTTTACAATAATTACCTCTTTGGAGCTGATTTGGTTGACAAGGTCCCTTACCCTACTAATATGCGAAGGAATATTCCTCCACTTATTTATTCGGGGTCCTTCAACATTGTATGGTTTTTGAATGGGTACATGCTCCAAAAACCATGCCTACACAAAGTTTTCCAGCCAATTACATTAATAACAGCAAAATATTATAAAATTTAATTTAGGTAAATTCTACTCACTGCCAAAAGCCCAGCAAATCCCTTTACATAAGGGAGGTTTGTGGTCCTCTGGTTTCCTTGACTTGATGAAAATAATTCCCCAATCTTAGGTAATTGGGGAGACAAAAATTTATGGATAGCTTCCACCCAGTTGAATCTACCAAGATTGTCATAATCATCTACTATATCTACAAGCCCTAGAGGGACCTTATATGTACTAGACGAAAATAAAACACAAACAAATATATACAAAATATAAAATTTACAAACTAATAACACATCATCCTCTGATTCAACACTTTTAGAATAATGTTTAAGTAAGTCCTCAATTCTTGTTCTAGTAGGTTGTTTTTCTTTTGAGAAGTAAGTACGATAGAGGTCACCCGATGCTTCAGTTGAATTAATAGGGATCGAAACTCCACGGTCCACTATACCCAGTACCAAAGCAACATCTCGTCTGGTGAACGCAATCGGTACACCTGAAACAATTAAAATCTTTAGTTATCATCAACAATATAGGCTTCAATTTATTTCTCGTTGGGCCTGAAATGAATTCATTTCAGGCCCACGTTGGGCCTGAAATGAATTTTTCAGGCCTACCTAGGGCCTGAAGTAAATTCACGTCAGGCCCTCGGTAGGCCTGAAATTATTTCATTTCAGGCCTACCGACCTGAAGTGAATTTCACCTTAAATTCACTCATTTAAATTGATCAAATATCAATCATTTAAGGTCAACTATATCCAAGTTTTATCTTACTATAGATACTGTTTATAATTCATAATTAAAACTATTATCTGAGAATTTAAAAACTTGCGAGGTTGAATCCCAACTTTCAAATATATTTACCAAAATTCCCCGGATATGCTGCAATTCTTGAATGTCCAAGAAAATACTGAAGGGCGACTCTTTGATCTTCGCAATGTGTTGATCTTTTAAAATTTCAAATGCTTCAACAAAATGTTTAAAATGGCCTAAAACACTGCACCAATGTAATTTTTTCCCAAACTCATCTGAACCCTACAGTTTTTATACATTACAAATTTATTCAGCAAAAATAAGTATAAACAATATCACAAGCAGTGTTTATTCAGCAAAAATAAGTTTAAACAATATTACAAGCAGTGTTTATTCAGCAAAATTAAGTATAAACAATATCACATACCTTGGTGATTAATGCCAATGAAGAAGACGATGAGGAACCACCCACAGACCTTTTACCTGCCATTATTATGCAAATCAAACCTGCAGAAACCCTAAATCCTACTTTGATAGTGTCGAGTAGTATCAACTTCAACGTTAACACTTCAAGCAGCCTCAGGATCACACACTATCACTTTCCTGTATAGGAGCCTAGGTTTTGGTTGGGCGGAGGGAATCGAGGGAGTAGCAAACGACTAAAGCACAACTAGGGCACGCACAATGTCCTCCTTCAACAATACCATTTACGTTTTCGCGGTGAGAGATAGAATGACCTTGCCATCCGAACCACATATTTTTATTTTACTGCAAAAGTGGTTCGGATGTCTCGAAAATGATAATGGAAAAGGTGTATTGTGGCGCCAAGGGTAGAATAGGAAGTTCACTTAAAGGGCTGCGCCCTTTGGTAAAATAGAAACCATGGGACGCCCTTTGGTAATTTCGTATTGTTACGTACGCCCTTTGGTAAATTGCCCATATATATATATATCTCCTTGCTCTTGTCTTCCACCTCACTAGGAAAAAACACACACACATAAAAGAAATAATTTGCATAGTAAATATGAATTCCTTAGTAATAATTTTGACCATCAATCGATGATATATTCGATGCCCGATTATCGATCAGACACTATCGACGGCCTTCGATCGTCGTCCCAAATTAAACTATATCTTGGGGGACGGTGAAGCTGTCGGGATCATGAGCAACGATGAATCCGTTGGAATTGACGGTGAATGATGTAAAATCACAATTACGGCGATCCCTGACGTGTTCACCGTGCCTTCCAAGGTATAGTTTTGTTCAGAACGGCGGTCGAAGACCGCCAACGGTGTCCGATCGATGATCGAGCGTCAGACGTACCACCAATTGACGGTCAAAATTTTCACTGAGGTATTTACTTTCACTAAACGGATCATTACTCCACACACAAATTAGTGCGCTAAGTATTTCAGTTATCTAATTTGTATGGTTTATACATTCACAGCATTTTAAAGATTTGTTTGTCCTTAAAGATCTAGTTTTTGTTTGTTAAACTAAATAGGTCAGAAATAATTAAGCATCCATATTTATGATATTTCTCAATACTCCGAGCAGGTTGATAGAACTTGATAAGTCATTGAACTAGCATCAGGATTGGTAATTAAATAAATTTGGAAAGCTCAGTAACAAATAAAAGGTACCCTAAACATTGGTTGCCGACTATTTGTCTTTAGACAACTCCAAATTTTCAAAAAAATTAATGTTGGCTAATATAATCATAGCCATGTCCAAATCATCAAAGAATAAAAATGGAGATATAATTCAAAAATTATCATAAATGTAGTTGGTGAAACTGATGGACACCTATATAGATTGCCTGAGCTAGAATGACGTTGACAAATAGTCAATTCACTACATTGGAAAGTTGATAGAACTCATCGAAACTTGATCAAATTAAGAAAAGACCCGAAATGACTTTGAAAAACAATCTAGTCTTTTCTTATATTCCGACTTAATCGTTAGAGAACTCCCACAAGGAGAGAGTAGTTTGTACTCTCTTAAATTGCTTAGCCTCATGGTAGTTTGAAATTCACCATCCAATAAAGGTTACACATTCAATCTTGTATTACTTATTAGGCTTCGCATTTCATCTATTTTTCTCTTGCTCACTATCATCGACCAACAACAGTCCTACAATTGTCTCAAGCTAAAAACTAAGTTGAATACAACTAAACCCGACTAATTCCTAAATAAAAACAAATTCATTACAATATATTAGCAATCCAGTGAGTGCAGGACCACACACCATGCATGTTCCTCGAGCTTATGACCAGAAGATGATTAAGAACCTATAATAAGATATTAGTATAACATAAACTCCAACAAGTTAATGGAGACTTAATTTCCAATTAATGTTCAGATTGATACTTGAAAAGTATGTCACTGCAGCTGTCTTTTAAATACTACGTACTATTGGTTTATAGATGAAATTAAGTGCGCGAATCCAGCTATCTGAAAGAGATGCAAATTATTTTTGTCCAGCTGCAGGCTTTACGTAGGTCATTTTCTTCTAATAGTCCAAGACCATATGATTAATGCAGGCATGTCTTTGGTATTATTCAGTTATGTCTATCTGTTACAATGGAAGACAGGGTATGAGACATTACTGGCCAGCCATGCATGCAACAATAATTGTGGGAGGTCTATTTCCTCATTACTGACAAACAACTGTTAATTGGCACAGGAAAATGACTTCCAAGATATATTTTCTACGCTTGTGTGTGTGTTTGTTGAAGATTATGTCCATTTTGGTATAGAATCGATCGAGTCACCACTGTTACTTAAATTATATGTAATAGTTATAGCCTAGCTTGACTTGTGAGATAGGTTGGGCTTAACCTAGCACAGCGCGACCGACATGTCTTGCTCAATCCATTTATCACTTGCGCACATCAGGGAAAAAAGTAGTTGTATAAGAAAGAAAGAGACGTTTGACCACAAGGAAATTAAGACATTGATAATTCTCTGTCTTTGTGTAATTGACTAATCTAATTAGGTGAGATATCAAAAATCAGATGGAGCATGTACAGCTAAACTCCTCTTCCAGAACAAGTTAGATGATGAGATTATATTCATTGACTAGAAGCAATCATCACCTAAATCACAGACTAATGCACTGAGGATGGTTGCGATATGTACATCTGATGCTAGTAAACGACTAACGACTATGAAATCACGCTCACTTGTGAGCCAATGCCATCCATTTCCACAATGGCCAAAATGAGCTGACCCAACCTAATCATCGTGACTAAATCGCGATCACTTGCGAATTGCATGAGCTCCTACTTGGCCTCAATCCAACTAAACTTTCAGCCAATTAATTTAATTTTTCGAATAGATTAATCTTAGAGATGATTGATTTAGTCCCATCAAAATTTTCATGGATCACTAGAATAATTTCTCAGCGTCAATGGATTTCGGTAGATGGCCTACTTTGAACATGGTAGGTGTCTGAAATTCGAACCCTCATCGTATAAAAGTCCATCTTATTTTTTTTATCGTCGCATCGTTTCTGGGACCGTATTGATTACCCTTATACATATAGAATGATATGTTTGCAATGTACTTGATATTAAATTTTGCACAGGAAAAAAATTATATTTCTGTCGCATTGATCAAGGTCCCCACCTTTTGGGGATGATGTGATGTTTCACTAAAAGTTGGTGTGACTATAGACATCAATTGGATAGTAACAAATTCACTATAAAATATGTCGATATTTTATCAAACGATGTAAAAAATCATAATTATCAAAAAAAAATTATCATGAGATTTGATTTTTATCAAAAGACACATAAAAAAATGTGTTCTTCCTCTTATATCCCTCTCGCCAATAATTCCCTTTCTCAATTAGTTTTTCGAGACATTTGAATCATTTTTCCAGAGTTTTCAATTTAAAATAAGAAATTATGGTTCGGATGCCCCAGGGATTCGACTTTTTCTTCTTTCTCTCTCAGCGTAGCAACCTAATTGTCATTGTCGAAGTTGGAGAAGATTGTGGGAGCCCTAGCTGTGTTATAGTCGCGAGCTCATCCCCCAATCCCTCCTCCCAACTAAAACCCTAAGTAAATCTGTTCATGCATCTCTCAGGCAGCTTTAAGGGTTTGCGTAGAAGTCCACACTGATCGACACTCTCCAGAGTAAGGGTTAGGGTTTATGCACTGCTTTATTTTCATAATGGCGGAAAAAAGGTCTGTGGATATTTCAGCCTCTGCTTCCTTAGCATTATCCACCAAAGTTTGTTAGAGAGCTGATTAGGTCAAAACAACACTGTTTCTACGCATGTTTATAAAATAAAATTCATATTGATTTTGCAAATATGAAAATGTTTGGGTTTGGTTCTTAATAAATTTGTAATATTTACAACCTGTAGGCTTCAGATGACTTTGGACAAAAATTACATTAGTACAGTGTTTTAGGTCAGTTTAACAGCTTTTTTGAAGCATTTCAAATTTTACATGGTCGACACATTACGAAGATCAAAGAGTCTCCCTTCAGTGTTTTCTTGGACATACAAAAATTGCACCATATTCGTGAAATTTTGGTCAATATATTTGAAAGTTGGAATTCAACTTCGTGAGTTTTTAGATTCTCAAATAACACTTTTAGTTATGAAATGTAAACACTAACTATAGTCAGATAAAATAGGGATAAAGATGACTTGAAATGATTTAATTTCAGACTTATTTCAGTGATTTCATTTCAGGCCTATGAAATCATTTCAGGCCCACGTTAGGCATGAAATTATTTAAGTTCAGAACTATGTTAGGCCTAAAAATATTTCATTTCAGGCTCACATTGGGTCTGATATGAATATCATGTCTATCTTCTTGAAGATAACTAAATATTTTAAATGTTTCAGGTGTATCGGTTGTGTTCACCAGACGAGATGTTGCATTGTTACTAGGTATAGCGGATCGAGGTATTTCGGTTCCTATTAATTCAACTAAAGCATCTGGTGACCTCTATCTTACTTACTTCTCAAAAGAAAAATAACATACCAGAACAAGAATTGAGGACTTACTTAAATATTATGCCAAAAGTATTGAATCAGAGGATGATGTTGTATTAGTGTGTAAATTCTACATTTTATATATATTTGTTTGTGCCTTATTTTCGTCTAGTACATATAAGATCCCTCTAGGTCTTACTGATATAGTAGATGAGTATGAGAATCTTGCTAGATTCAATTGGGTTGAAGTCATCCATCAATTTTTGTCTCCACAATTACCTATGATTGAGTACTTATTTTCATTAACTCAGATATACCACACCAGCACCACCCTCCCATACCTAAAGGGATTTGCTGGCCTTTTGCTAGTGAGTATAATTTTGATATTAAATTTTATAATATTTTGCTGTTGTTTATGTATTTTTATGTAACACTTGGTATAAGCATGGGTTTTGGAACATGTACCAATTCAAAAACCATACAATGTTGAAGGACCCCGAATAAATAAGTGGAGGAATATTCCTTCACATATTAGTAAGATGAGGGCCCTTGTCGACCGACTCTCTCCTGAAGAGGTAATTACTTTAAACTGTTACCTATGTTAGTTTGATATAGAGTTGTTAACATTTGTATACTTGTTAATTGATAAGTGATGATTGAAATAATTCCTAACCAAAATGAAAAAAATATTATTTGAGAACCTTGATATTGGTGATGACATTCCACGCCCAATGGAGATATCACAAGGAGATGACATAGAAGCTGTAAGACAAAGTAGTAAGGAATGTGGTGACTACATTCTTAAAGACAACCGAATCAAGGACCTATCAGCGGCGAACATGTGTTTGAATGAAAGGGTTAAAGAATTACTTGTAATAATTGAAAAAAGGGCATAAAGGCTCAATCAAGCTATCCTATAGTCGATCCTCTTTTTGAACCAGTAGCTTGTAGAACAAGGAGAAGGAGAGGACGTGACCGAAGTCGATATGATTATAGGGATATTCCAATTGGCAATCCATTATGGCACCAGCTATTACTTAAGCGGAGCAAGAAACAAATATTAGATGTAGAGGGTAAAAAATCTGAACAAGAACTTGTTTTTATGGACAAGGGAAAAAAAAGTGGAGATGATATGGATAAAGAAAGAGAAATCATCACTGTAATGGAAGTCAAGTCTGAAAAAAAACATAGTAGAGGAAACAAATAAGTTCGCCGAACTCTACAAAATGAGGGGAAAAAATGTTGACCAGGTAGCAGACGAACCTGGGGTGACTGACCTGGGGTGCCTCTGCCTCTCCAATTGGCCCAGCTAGCAATCGAGAATTCAAAATATAAGGATCATCAACTATTGGAAACTCCTCCTCTAAGTCACTGTACTGATCTGGGGGAAATTCATATTACTTAATTTGCATATCATCAACTTGAAATTCTAGTACACTTATACTGGATTGTAATTCATCTGCATTTCGGATTTCATGATCTTCCTCCTCACTTCAGGTTGGCTAAAAGTATTCAACAAGTCTTGTAGAAGAATTCAGGCACTCGTCTTCTAGATTACTTACTTCTTCATTTAGATCAAATGTCAAATTCCTTATAATTCTATTAACACTATACTCGGAAGATAATGGAATATTATTACTGGTTATTTTTGCTCCATTCCGCATGACAACATTATCATCAAGCGTATTCCATATCTCAAATAGAATTTCGTCAACAATATTATCATCCCTGAAAAATAAATTATAATTAAATTTGACAAAGTTTCAAATCCATAATCAAGTGTTTCAGTAATTCAAAAAATAAACAAACATCGATACAAATCCAATATCAGTCCATCAGTGGGGCCTGATATGGTATGATATCAGGCCAAGGTCGTATTCAAGTATGAATTTATCGTAAGGTTAAACAAATTTTGAGGACTCTATTTAATTAATGCATGACACTGTTAGAGTCCTTCTCTAAACTAAAAATTAGTAAGAAGAGTTAATCATGTACAAAACTAGGTCTGATACCATATTAGAGCAGAACATGGTCTAGTTGAAATAAATCCTATAAGAACCCTTATACTATTTCTTTTCACCGTATACATAAATTTTAAGTAGTCAATCATATGTGCATTACTAAATCTTTTTCTTCCTTTTACCAAACAAACTGTTGCTTGAAGTTTCTCCTTCAACACCTATCTTCCTCAACGATTCTTTTAAGTTGACTCTTTGAAGTCACCTCTAGAACACACTCCCGCTTTCGACTCCCTCTTTTGCAATCGCAGCAAAATACAGTAAATAGTTTGTGACGAGTCGAGTTGTGCAAGACAGAAATATATATGTAGGGTGAGAAAAAGTCGAATCCCTGGGGCATCCCACAATCTCTCATTTTAAATTGAAAATTCGGAAATAGTGGTTTGGATGTCTTTGAAAGCTAACTGAGAAAGGGAATTGTTGGCGGGAGAGATATAAGAGGAATAATATAATTTTTGGTGTGTCTTTTGGTAACAACCGAACATCAGGATGCTTTTTGATAATTACGATTTTTCACGTGCGCCGTTTGATAAAATGCCGAAAATATGTTCTTGTCCCAATTGGATTTTGAATCATGATTCTATGATATTCCATAGAAATGCGTTACCATTGCACCGTGCATGGGGGAGCAATATTATTTTTCTCATTGACAAGTTCATTTCGGTGGAGAAGAGTTTATGAATAGTAGTCCTTTCGCTAGTGATTCAAAAGTAATCTTGATTAGATTCAAAAGGAAGGGCAAATTTTTCCTTGTTTGGTGCAAAGTGTTCCATTGACAAATGTGGAAGGTTAAAAGAAGCAGGGAATGAATGAAGTGTTTGTTATTGGGGTGGCAGAGGATTGAGAAAGTGGGACATGTTAAGAGCCATGAAGATCGGTCGGTGGTGGTGGTGATCATGGGCGGTGGTGATAGCTCAATGTGGCAGTAGCAGTGTTTCATGCTTTTCACAAGGTAAGAGAGGGCAAACTTTGGTCAGCCTATCCGCAGTCCACTATCCATTATTAGGATTTGTTTATTCACATTTAGTTTCTAAAAGAGAGGATAGTTGTCTTCAGAGACTAACACAATTAATTGGTATCTACGTATGGTATGGTGTTACTGTAATAGCTCACGAAGTCGATATCCAACGGGTACACAATATCTTCCTGACCCCATGTAAAAGGTCACCGTGATTTACCTTCCTTGAACAATAAAGGAGAGGATAGTTTCAACTATGAGGAGACACCTTTTTCTTATTGACTTTGATAGCCTCATGGAATTGTTTTCAGAATCATGCCTATTCAAAATAGGGGGAACGAAGTGCATTACGAGCTCTAAGCCATGGTGGGATAGGTGGGGCTTGAGGAGATGATCCCTATATGCACGAGTATCGTAGGTTCAAAGTGATTACTAGGCCTAAAGGCAACAATGGGTGCAATCGTAATCAAGGAGACAATAAGTGCAATGAACTTGAGGCAACAATGGACTCAAAAGTGATGATGTGATGAACTTAAGGCGGCATTCGACTCATAGTGATGGCTAGCCTAAGGCATCCATCATTTCCGATCCTCCCTTCTTGATCTCTGAAAATAGGGTAAAGAAGACAACAAAATCGCTCCCCCTTTCTTGTCCCGCTCCTCTTTTCATCATGTCCAAGTTGAATTAGGGACGCGGGGGTTATGGTACAGTGGTAGGGTAATTAGTCGCTACTTCAAACATCCGCAGTTCTATCCTTAGCTACGGTGTATTTTATAGGAATTTTCTTCTAAATGGGATGCGAATCCTTAGACGCTGGACTTCTAGATCACCCACCGTGAGCGCTTTCCGATTTACCCTGGTGACCGATAAGAAACTTCCATGAGGTCAGGTCGATCACTCCAAGTTCTAAGTTTTTTTATCCCCATAAAATGAATTTGATGGTTAATACGTGAGTGTTACTATCATGAGATCTTAGACTCAAAATCTGACAAAATCAATGTATCTATTCTCCCCACGTACTAATCACAGCATCCGAGCTAGTAGTTCTCGTGATTTATCTCCTCCATATTAACCTTGAGACGGATTAGCGGAGGTGCTAAGGTGAACGAATTATCTTTTACCATTATTTATTTATATTTTTCCTTAGAAAATAAATATTTATTTAAACCAACAATACTATTATGATTAACAAATCGATTGATTGGCTAATCATTAATTAGCAAAAAATAAAATCAAATAATTTGCTACAGAGAACTAATAGATGTTATATATATATATATATATATATATATATATATATATATATATATATATATATATATATATATATATATATATATATATATATATATATATAATATTTTGACATACCACAACTCTTATATTGTACACCTGTGACACCTTAATTTTTTATTTTTTAAACTTTTGTTTATTTTTTTAAACTCCCGGTTATCTCAATCAGGCGCACACGCGAGATGCAGGGGCGCTTTGTGTGTGTGTATATATATATATATATATATATATATATATATATATATATATATATATATATATATATATATATATATATATATATATATATATATATATATATAATTTAAAATTTATTAGGGTTTGGATTAACATTTAAGCTAAAAAAGTTGTTTTAAAAAAAATACACATGATGTTCACCTTGTAAGAACCATAAAATAAAATAATAGAGTATCAAGAATATATATTCAACAGTAAGCTATTAATAACTTGATTAAAAATTATCACGCTATTTTGTTCGCCTAATTGGGATGGAATTGCTAAGGAATATCTATGTAACTTAAATTATCAATAGAATCCCTGATATTAAGGACGGATTCAAAAATTAAAGGTCTGGATTTTGAGTGTCAAAGATAAGTTAAGCACGAAAATAAAATCAACAAGGAAAATAAAATCAACAAGAGTACTATTATAAAATTTTTGTTTTGTTTTTGTTTTTTGGTTTGCGCTCCTCTATCTTAGATCGCTCTTGTTTCCATCGCCAACTCACTCGATGAGGAGGGGAGCGACTCAAATTTAAGCTCGCACATACCATTTGAATGGCATTAGCAAGCTATATATGCTTATGTGGCCCTATCCTAGATTAACATAGGGCAAGTGTTCAACGACCTCTTATGTAAATCATTGGTTTCTCGGACTAGGTCGGCACATCGGGCCAGGTTACAACAGCAAGTGCTCAATTAATTTCAAGATGATTTTTTCAAGATGAATATATGAATGTTATCATTTTGAAATTTGTGATTAAAATTTGACAAAGTCAATATATCTATCTTCCCCATGCACTAGTCATATCATCCTAGTTAAGTCCCTATGATTTACCTCCTCTGTATTAGTCTTAAGACAGATTGATGAGAACGTTGAAATGAACGAATTATATTTTATCATCTCAGTTAATTTCAAGATATTTTTCCCATGAGATGAAAAATTTGGGGGTATTTGGTTTGCTTCATTTTCTATTTTCATTATTCAGAAAACTGCATGTTGGGGTTGAACACCCCATGAGTGATACGTGGAAGAAAGAAGCTATGTGTCAAGGTCCACAAAGTCTGGGCGTTTTTCCCAGACTCCAGAGATCGCCTCAGGCCAACAAATTCCCGAGGTTGCCTCGGGAGAGTATGCTCCCGAGCTCTCTTCGAGCGGCTACATTCCTGAGACTCCCTCAGGATGGTAGGAGCCTGAGACCCCCTCGGGATGGTAGAAGCCCGAGACCCCTGGGGAAGGCGGAGCCCCGAAAAGGTACAGGCCCGATAACCCAACTCCATCAACTGTTACCCGTTCCTGTTCAAGAAAGGTGGTGGATAATTATTGTTATTTACACGCGACAATTAAGGCGCAGTAATCGCTGAAGACAATTAAGGCGCAGTAATCGCGACAATTACACGTGGAGAAGAACGTGGGACACGTAGCACCTCCATCTGTGGTATATAAGGTACTCCAACCCCACAGGTAAAGGGTTACGCACATCTTACTCACAACTTCTTCCTGCTTCTTTTCCGTCTACATACTTGAGCACTGACTTGAGCGTCGGAGTGGGCTGCATCAAAAAATCTCTGGCATGTTCCCATTAACGCTCGTGTTAATCTCACAAGGCGAAAAGTTCCTTTCCTTCTGTCATCGTCCTGATGGGCTAGAATTTGGTGATTAGTCATTCGCGCCGATTCCTTCCGGAACACCATATTTTCTCATTTTCTGAAAAATGACTTTATTTCATTATCTAGTTTTCCAGAAAATACTATATCTTTTTTTGGAAAATAAAACTGAAAAATACAAACCAAACATATTTTCCAGAAAATCATATTTTTTACGAAAAATAAAAAAAAATAAGCATACTAAACGCAATCACATCACATTTTCAAATTTACCTGACATATTGGTATTAATAAAGTGTTGGAGGATATACACTCTTTCGGAGAGTTCAAGAATAAGTTGAAATTACACAAATTACAACTTAATTGTTGAGTGATCCGAGTTACCTTTTATGCAGAACGTAGTCTCCCGAGCTGGAATTCCCGACCTAGAATTCCCGAGCTGAAATCTCTCGAGCAGATCTCTCGAGCAGGTTTCCCGAACTGGACGTCTAGAACCGGTCTTCCCGAACCGGACTTCCCGAGCTGAATTGCCCGAACATATTATCCCGAGCTGGAATTCCCGAGCAGGAATTCCTGAGTAGAGTCTCTCGACTAGAATCTCCCGAGCAGAATCTTCCGACCAGGATCTCTCGAGCAATATCTCCCGAGTCGGACGCATCGAACCGGTCTTCCCAAACCTGAGTTGGAGAGTTGCTGAGGCATGCGTAGCACATTTTCCTTGAAACAGATTTATCCTCCTCCGACGGTGTTTCGAGGTTCCGATGGACGTCTGTCTCTCAAGATACAACAGCGGGACCACGAGCACAACGAAGCACTCGTTGGTCGTGACGAACTGAAAAAGTACCCAAACACTATCAAGGGAAAACACGAAGAGCCGGGAACGAGGTGGAAGACAATCTTTTCTCTATCTTTTGCTCTCGGTCACAACACCTTTATATAGGACTCAGACCCTGCAGTAATCAATAATTGAATTAATATTATTTACTACCAATTAACTGTCCAAATCCGGGCTTACTAATTTTGCATTAATCAATCGTTGGTAAAACATTGATTTATCTGCTTGAACAAATTTTGTCCCGACCGGTCGAGCATTGATGCGCACAGATCATGTATGCACACGAGTCCGGACCCTAGATTTGCACCCCCTTGCGCGCCCACGCGTGAGAGAGAGCCTCTCCTTTTGTATTTGTTCATAACTAGAATGCTTATGAAACAATATAAACCAACTATTATACCTTAAGACTCTTAATATGGGACTAAAGTCTTATTCATAATAGAGTCTTTTTATTCTCCATCTCTCTTTTCATTCACTAGAAACTTTTAATATGAGACTAAAGCCCCTTTCATAATGAAATATTTTTCTTCTCCGCCCCCTTTTTATTCATATTATATCCAATAGGTACGTAGAATTAATGACCATTAAATTGAGAATAACGACTAAAATGATTAAATATTTTCTAAATTACTAAATATCATGGCCTCAAAACTTGGCAGACATACTAACGTCACATATTACTATTTGCTATGGTGGCACTGTAAAGTACTATAATGTGCGTTGATCAACGGAAGACTAGGTCAGACTACTTCTATATCTTTGCATCATTACTTCCACTGGAACATCCAGTTACGACTTAGGAGTCACCACTTTTCAACACGATGACTCGAGAAATCATATTAGATGATGAACGACGATTCACCGTTTCAGTGTCTCTATTAATGCATCCTAGAATTAATATAGAATAAATAACGGTAAATTGGCTTTAAATTCTTAATGACAGGTCAAACTCTGCCTTCAATCCCCAAGTTAGAGAAAATGAGTTTCAATTCCCTACCAAAACTTGATTGCCAACTGCAACTCCCTTGAAAATGTGTATTTACTTAATTGCCCATGAATTTAATTAAAACTCATATGTAGGTAGCTCAAAATTTCCGCCCGAACCACCAACTGCAACGCCTGCCCTAACTCACCTTCGTGTTCCTTCTCTAAAATCTGACGAACAAAGCTGACGTTGATGCATTGGAAGCCAAAATCGAAGAGAAGATCACACCTTTGCAGCTTATTTTTTCGCCCGAAGCCCCAACTGGCAGTGGCATGCCTTGTTGCCGTAACTCAAAGAGGGAATCACAATATTTCTGCTCATTTTTTCGTCCGCCGCCCCAACTGATAACGCCACGCATTGTAGCCCTAACTCAAAGAGGCGATCACACCTTTATCAGTAAGTCTGAGTTTGATCTTTTTTAATTGAATGATTCCATGAGATTTGCATTTAATTTTTTTTGATTATGTGTATTCAATGAGATTTGCGTTTAGTTGTTGGTTGATTGTGGGATTTTCGTGTGATTTTGGTTGATTGTCGAGTTGATGGCCAATATTTGGTTGATGGAGAAAAAAATTTGTGTTACATTGATCTTCAGTGTATATGAATATTGATCTTCAGTTTATATTTGAATAAAATGTTATATTTTTGTGGATTAGGTCGAAAAATGGAATATGGAACTGGGCCTTGCAACCTTGCATTTTTGGATAGTTGTAAGTGCAAGAATGAGTTGTTTGTGATTTCAATTTTCAGTGGTTGTAGTTTGCTCGATATATTTGTGAGTCTTGGCAAATAATGTGCGGAGATTACTCCTGAATCTACATAGCACCACAGCATAAGATGCACGTGACTTTGAATGACGATGATGATGTTCTAAATATGATACATCTTCATATGTGTTTGAAGCTCAGTATGATCGATTTGAGGGTAGAGACTAGAAATGCATACATTGACAACCTAAATTTGGAGAGGTAACCATTTCATATTTTTGTTTTTATAATATATTATGTTACTTTTAACATAAGTGCATATGATATGGTTTATTTGACACTACTAATCTGATTTAAATTCAATATCTTTCATTATGTATGTATGGTATGCCCTTATTTTATACTTATTTGTGTATGGATCATCTTAATAATTTTGTATCAAACTGGTACGGGTTGAGGAGGAACAGACACAATCTAGGAGTGATGAGGAGATTGAACACACCTTGTTGTCGAATACTATAGATGCTTGGATAAATTGCATTCATGGTGAAGGGCAAACATTCACGGATGCTACTGATTTTAGAAGATGTGTTAAAAACTATGTTGTTGCTACAAGACGCTCATTTTTATATAGAAAAAATGACAGCGAGAAGGTTATTGCTATTTGTAGTGTAAGGAGTTGTGGATGGAGAATTTATGCTTCAAAATATAAAGCAGATGGTATATTTGGGGTCTGAAAATGTAACATGCAGCATACATGTGGCGAGAATAATCTACATACTAGAGGACATCCTAAAGCTGATGCAACTTAGATTGCTAATGTGGTGAAAGAAAAATTGAGAGAAGAGCCCTCTTATCGCCCTTGTACAATTCAAAAAGACTTACAAAGAGATTATGGGGTAGAGTTAGCGCAAAGTATGGAAAGGCAAAGAATTAGCGATGCATGATATTCATGGTTCAGAGACGAGATGCTACGATAGGTTAAGATGGTATTGTCATGCTATTCAAGAAACAAATCCTGGCAGTATTACTGAGTGTGAGGTTGATCCTGTAACTAATAAATTTAAACGGCTATTCATTTGTTTTCACGCATGTGCAGTTGGTTTTGTTACTGGTTGTAGGTCGTTGATTTTTTTGGATGAGACTCATATAAAAAATAAGTATAAAGGTAGTATCCTAGTTTGCTGTGTGAAGGATGCCAATGATTCCATTTTTCAATAAGTTCCATATTGCTTATTCTCGGTAGTGGGATGCAGAAAATGATGATAATTGGGAATAGTTTTGTTATCTTTTGAGAAGTGTGCTACTTTCATATCAAAGTATTCCATTCAATAAGTTCATATTTTCTCCGCGATAGACAACCCCTGGGATTATGAAGACAGTTGAGCAACTAATTTGTGGGTAGTCACCATGCGTATTGTTTGAAGGGCATTTAGTGGATATAATTTGTGAAGCAGGCTAAAACCCTACTTTGTTTTGAATTTGAATTTGAATTTAAATTTAATACATGTTTTGAATAAAAAAACAACCATGTTATTATTTTGGATATATAATATAAACAGGCACCTAGTGTGGTTGATTCTCTCAAATAAGATGATATATATAAAAGAGCATGTCTTTCAGTATACTCATCTAACAAATATCCTAATATATAAAAAAACATTGATCTTCGGTATTCAAGAAAGCTGCATATGCTCCATCTTTGCAGGAGCATGAATAGCATATAAAAAATATCATAGACTCCATGCCACTTGCCATAGGATTTATTGTACATTTTCAGCCATAAAGTTGGGCAAATGCTTTATTTCTTGGTGATAGATAGGGTGTTATAAATAATAACATGGCCGAGTGTTGGAATAAATGGGTTAAACCAGCTCGTTATCTCCCTATTGTGGCTATGGTGGATCACATACACATACAAATCATGGATATAATGCATCGGCGACGTGAATCAACAATGGCGATGGTTAAGGAATTAAGTCCCAAAAAGGAGAAGGCTATTACTAGTGTTTATCTTGAATCCCGAAAGTTGAGAGTGCATCGGCCATGTAATTGGAGGTTTGAGGTAGTTGATGGGGAAAAATCCTTTGCTGTTGATTTAATTTATAAGAGTTGTTCGTGCAGAGCTTGGCAGATCATTAAGCTTCCATGCAAGCATGCTTGTGCTGCTATTGAGTCGAAGTCATTGTCGTTGTATGAATTCTGTGATCAGTATTTCAAGATTGGAATGTATTGCCAAGCATACAAAGGAATTATTAATCCAATCCCAACTGTTGACAATAATGAGTCAAATCTTGATGAAGGAAATCTAATCAATGCTCCAGATGTTCGCAGTCAGCCAGGTCGTAGGAGGACTAAGAGAATACCATCACAAGTTGAAACACATGCGTCAAAGTGTAGTCGTTGCCATAAGAAAGGACACAACAGGCGAAGCTGCAAAGAAGCTATAAACTAGCTGTTATGCTCAAAATTATGTATGTTTGATTTGTTAGTAAACACTTGGTTTTATTTTTGCAATCATACTCTATAATTTGTATGGGTAGTCTGATACTTTTTGATATACACTTCTGCAGGAAAAAGAGATTGCTAGAAGAGGAATCAAGTAGGGTGTTGCGTTCGAGAAAGCAGACATGTATCAGTGGCAGCATTGGTGATTTACGTATTGGTTCTGGTTGAATGGTGGCTGCATTGGTGTTTTCAGGGGCAGGAAAAAATTATGCAATATGTTTATGAACTTTGTATCATGTGTTAGTTATTATTGTGCACTATGGTTGTGTGGTCGAAACTAATGGTTGTATTTATGATATTTGTGACTTTGTATCATGTGTTAGTTATTAGTATGTTTATGAACTTTGTTAGGTACTTTGCAATATGTTGTATGTAGTTTGGTTGAATTTGTGAGTTTGATGGACTAATTCTGCCAGAAACTTGAGTATAAATTTGTGATTATTTTGTTTTGTACAAGAATTGGTTTTTCTGAATTTGATGTGTAGTTGTTATAGTATATACTATAGTTGTGGAGTGGAAACTTATGGTTATAGTCTATGTGACTTTGTACCATGTGTCAGTTATGATTATGTTTATGAACTTGGTTAGGTAACTTTGCAATATCTTCATTTTTTTTGGTAGAATTTGTGAGTTTCATAGACAAAATCTGCCAGAAATTTGAGTACAAATTTGGATAAATAAGGTATATATTATGTTTGATGGTTCTGTTTTGTACAAGAATTGGTTTGTCTGAAGTTGATGTTGTGGAGTGCAAACTTATGGTTGTATTTATAGATTCTGACTTTGTATCATGTGTTAGTGCCAAAATATCCCCAATAACAAATGACCAAATGTCCCTAAAGTGTGTTTATAATTTCTGACTTTGTATCATGGTCATACTAATTAATGCATAACTTGCGTCCCAATGTACCTGTAAGTTCAAATAGTTCATTCGTGGAAATATATAGTTGAAGATATCGAATGTTAATTTAATATGTACCCTAATCAATATAACTTGTGTCTCAATTGAGTATACTTGATTCTGAGCCAAGTATACTCAAATTTTCTCAGACACATACTTAAATTTTGGATATTTCATACCTAATATTTAAATATAATATTAAAATTATTAAATTTAGATTGAGAATAAAAAATTGTACTAATATAAAATTTGTGTTTATATTGTTCAGACACATACATTGTATTTCTATAATATATACCTATTCATCTTAATTATCCTGATTCTGAGCAATTGTACTTAATTTTTAAGCCATTGAGAACTAAAAAGGGAGTCTCGTACCTGAATACTATAATATTTCTGGTCATAGTTTACTAAATTTGTTAGACACATACTCTATTTTGGAATATTCTATTCTAAGGTATTCACTTTCATGCTAGGTTGTGTATGGTCATGATAACCATAAAGGTTTATTGTGTATTTTTCATACCTAATAATCTGGAAGATGTGCCATAATCGATCATGGGCAGCACATATTGGAGCAGTAGTGTCATTAACCTTAATCCTTATTATATTATCAAGAAACAAGGGAATGTATACTTGATTTTTTGAGAATAGTATCTCATTCTTTTGAATGTATACCTGATTCTGAGCCAATTGTACTTGATTTCTTGAGCCATTGAGTACTAAAGAGGGACTCTCGTACCTGAATACTCAATTTCTGGCCAAGGGTACTCAATTTTCTCAGACACGTACTTGAATTTAGATGTTTCGTACCTAATAATCTGGCCGATGGACCCTAATCAATCATGGGAAGCAATTAACCATAATCCATATCATATTATCATGGAAATAAAAAAA
Source organism: Boesenbergia rotunda (assembly GCA_024364735.1). NCBI lineage: Eukaryota > Viridiplantae > Streptophyta > Magnoliopsida > Zingiberales > Zingiberaceae > Boesenbergia > Boesenbergia rotunda. Next base: position 109,492 of record JAGFNQ010002104.1, on the reverse strand, counting down.
TATGTCGATAAATAAAAAGACTCACCTTCACCAACCCCTTATAGGATTTTATTGTAGGTGTACACGACATAAGGTAATGTGAAAGACAGATACATGTATTTTTCTCTTCTACTTCTAAGGTATTCACTCTCATGCTAGGTTGTGTATGATCATGATAACCATAAAGGTCTATTGTGTATTTTTCATACCTAATAATCTGGAAGATGTGCCATAATCGATCATGGGCAGCACATATTGGAGCAGTAGTGTCATTAACCTTAATCCTTATTATATTATCAAAAAACAAGGGAATGTGTACCTGATTTTTTGAGAATAGTACCTCATTCTTTTGAATGTATACCTGATTCTGAGCCAATTGTAATTGATTTCTTGAGCCATTGAGAACTAAAGAGGGACTCTCGTACCTGAATACTCAATTTCTGGCCAAGGATACTCAATTTTCTCAGACACGTACTTGAATTTGGATGTTTCGTACCTAATAATCTGGCTGATGGACCCTAATCAATCATGGGAAGCAATTAACCTTAATCCATATCATATTATCATGGAAATAAGAAAATATGTCGATAAATAAAAAAACTCACCTAATAATCAAATTTGCTCAGAAACATACTCAAATTTGGATATTTCGTACCTAATAATCAATTTCAGACCTTAATACTCAATTTGACAACTTAGGATGGAGGCTCGTACCTTAATACTCAATTTATGACATGTATACTCAATTTGCTCAGATACATACTCAAATTAGGATATTTCGTACCTAATAATTAATTTCAGACCTTAATACTCAATTTGACAACTAAGGATGGAGGCTCGTACCTTAATACTCAATTTGTGGACATGTATACTCAATTTGCTCAGACACATACTCAAATTAGGATATTTCGTACCTAATAATCAATTTCATACCTTAATACTTAATTTGACACTAAGGAAAGAGGCTCGTACCTTAATACTCAATTTGTGGGCATGTATACTGAATTTGCTCAGAAACATACTCAAATTTGGATATTTCGTACCTAATAATCAATTTTAGACCTTAATACTCAATTTGACAACTAAGGATGGAGGCTCGTACCTTAATACTCAATTTGTGGACATGTATACTCAATTTGCTTAGATACATACTCAAATTAGGATATTTCGTACCTAATAATCAATTTCAGACCTTAATACTCAATTTGACAACTAAGGATGGAGGCTCGTACCTTAATACTCAATTTGTGGATATGTATACTCAATTTGCTCAAACACATACTCAAATTAAGATATTTCGTACCTAATAATCAATTTTAGACCTTAATACTCAATTTGACAACTAAGGATGAAGGCTCGTACCTTAATACTCAATTTGTAGACATGTATACTGAATTTGCTTAGAAACATACTCAAATTTGGATATTTCGTACCTAATAATCAATTTCAGACCTTAATACTCAATTTGATAACTAAGGATGGAGGCTCGTACCTTAATACTCAATTTGTGGACATGTATACTCAATTTGCTCAGACACATACTCAAATTTACATTGCAAGAGTAAAAACCAACACTAAATTGACAAATTTGATTAGTGGCAGTTGACACACTAAAGAGGGAGGCAGTTGTCAATTGTGCTTACAGAATAAAAACCAACACTGCCACAGAATTAAAACCAACATGTATCTGTCATTACTAACAGCATACATTGCTTTACATAAGTAAGCCATAAGTATGTCATTACACCAGAATAAAAACCAGTATTACTACAATCCTGTACAAACCAACATCTGTACCAGAAATTTGAAACAGATAACTGTAGACACCACAATCAAATTTGAAACATAACTGTACCAAAAATCATAAGAAGGCAAATTTGAAACACCACAATATGTCATAAGAAGGCAAATTTTAAACATAACTGTACCAGAAATCATAAGAAGCAGATAACTGTTCCAGAAATCATCTCCTTAACATAACCGTACCATAAATCATCTACAATACATCTGAATTTGGTTACACAAAAAGGTAAATTTGCTACTCCAATACATCTGCTTGAGCATAAGAAGCAGATAAGGTTGTCTATCTTCAGATGGTTTACATCTTAGTCAAATACCAACATTGCTTTACATCTTAGTCCATTATATTTTTTAACAATCCATTCTCATCTGATAATATATTTGAAGATACCCGGGTCCGATAAGCGTCTATGTTGACATGATATTGAAAACTCCAGATATCATCAGTGTCATAAGAGAGACACTCCACCCACAAGCAAATGTAGACACCACAATCAAGGGTAGCGCCTTGATGACGATAATGTTTTTTCACCACCTCTTCACTACCTATGGCAAATGCATTAAGATGCAAAATGCATCCAGCCAAAAACTTTGCCTGCAAAATAGTAAATGCTTTAATACTGTGATCTGTTAAGATATATTGGAGTAGAATTTTGTCAAACTCACATAAACTTTAGTAGTCCCAAATGCAAATGATTCAGGGTTTGAATTCCACAATTTGAATTTCTCTTCAGCTGGATTAAAAACCAATAAATACCAATGTCATCTATCATTAATTGGGAAAATGATATATCTACATTTTCTAAATAGATCTTTATTTAGTTCCTGTAGTTTGCTCCTCGTTATGGATGTCAACCTTGCAAGGAAAGCACCATAATCTGCTTTGTGTATCTGCCTATATTTGTCATATTTCTGCAAGTGCTGTAAGATTCTTTCTACACATTGAAAATAAGATATAATCATGTTTCTTAATCTAATAAGAATTAAAAATCAAATATCATTTATCAATTATTTCAATTTGCTACAAACCTGTACGTTTGTGTCCATATAGTAAATCTCAAATCCATAACTTGGACTGTGTTTTTTCATAATATTCATATACACATTTATGATTTGACTATTAACAGGCTCACCAAACAAAAAAGGACAAAATGTAGCTCCAGTTAAGCTTAGGAACTCATCTTGCCATATGACAACACTGCAGGGAGTAAAAAATAACATTACAAAATTGATAAGAAGTGTTTAGCAAAATTTCAGATATTGAAAATAAACGTACTCCAATTCTTCCCTACTGAGAAAGTCTGTCAACAACTTTTTCTCTTCTTCAGCTGCTTCTTGATGTCCACAAAAATCAGTTCTCTTTTTATATACATCCAATGTAGTCTTGGGAGGACTCTCCCAATCCTTAACATCTACTATCAAATTTACCTATATAAAAACATACTTAGTAATGTAAGCTAAAATCTATACGTAGTTAGTAACAATATACAATAACATGCAAAAATAAGTAAATTTTAAAATAATGAATCTCGGATTTATACTTCATCTACCTATTTTTTCCCCTTCCTCTTACGTTTTGGTGTTGAGCTAGGAGGAGTCACAAACATAGACTCCTTTCTTTTCGGCACACGATTAGCTCTACACCTCACAGTATCCACAATAGAAGATTGAAAGTGGCTGATGTTTCTGCTTTCGAAGTACCAATGTCACTACCAGAAATTTGCTCTTTATTCAAATAAGAAATAACATCTTTTATCACCAAATCAACATTATCATCAGTGTTGGCAGATGTCAATTCCACATTCAACCTTTTCAACTCAGCAAGTTCATTTTCATCACCCACTTCAACCTCAACAATCTTAGTCTCTTCTAAAATCAATTCCTCACTAACTTTTTTGGCCTCCAGCTCAGTGCTCTTAACAGCAACAATTGGTTCAAGCAACCTCTGGGTATTAGAAATTCCAGAACATCTCAAACAAAGTGGCACCTGAAAAATATAAGTAATGTAGTCAAAAAATGTGTTGTCGTCATTATTTAACATAATAATTTTATTATTTCTATATTTAGAGAATAAGTTACCTGCTTGCCACTTAACAGTATCTCCTCCTCCGAAAATGGTACTATATCTAACACCTTTTCACAATTATAAATAAAATGTTACTTCTACAATCATATCTACAAAAAAACATACTAAAAACATAGCAACTTATCCTACTAAAATCAACTCTAGAAAATAAACTCTCAACAACATCATCTTTGAGTGATATCTTACTCCTTTCCCAGCGAAACAACCGGGGGAAACAACATAAAGAACACGCATATCCAAATGAAGGAATTCTTTCATACAGCCATGCCTGAATACATATAGAGAGAGAGCAATATAATAATATTAAACATATCACAATTGCACTTGAAATATTAAAAACTCACCATCAAACCTACAGTACAACCATCTAAATACATTTTACAACCAACCTTTCCTTTGCCATTACCGGTATGCAAGATAATTTGGTGACACAAAAATCTATATACTGCATCTCACCATGAATAATCAAAGAACCTCGTCAAGTTATCAATGTAGGACATAATAAATCGAGGAGTGGAATAGTTGCTAACTGGAAAAAATAACACAGTTAAATAGAAGACAAATAAACAACCTAACAAAATCATCCACTTCAGATTCCTTCTCAGATCCAGCTAATGACCGCAAATTATCATGAATTATGGTCCTATGTACGTTGCCAACTTTCCCTCCAAATAGCCTAAGAACAAAATTGGACTCCATGCTAGCATCAAGATCAACCGATTGCCCCACATGGGCCAAACCAAGGACAATGCTAAACTCAGTCGAAGTGAATGGAACTACAATGTTGTCACCAAAAAATAAAGAACGAGAAGGCAACAATTGGAATCTCTTTAAAACTAAATCAACTCTGGTACTACTGATAGGCATCTCAGGCATCTCGAGCCATGGAGCAAGTGGAGTGCTTTTAATCCTCTCTTTTTGCTTATCACTCATAATTGGTATCACCTCACCCAGTACATCTTTGAAATATCCAGGAGAGCAACGAGAACAAGATTGTTTGCTACTCTTGGTCTTTCCCTCATCTTGCATTACTCTCTTCCCCTTATCTTTCACAATAGATTTAGCCTTAGCTTCTCTTGTGCTCCGTGTAAGAGCTTTTTTTTCTCATATCTGCATAAAAAGTAAATTCACCGAAAATAAATTAAGTTATCAGTCATACCATCATGTATAAACCATACAAAATTGGGTATCATACCATTTAAATTCAGTATCTTATTTAGTTTATTGATAATAATTACATGATCACCACATAACTCATTCAATCATTCAATTAGAGAAGATAAAACACAAACACATTTACTCATTCATACCCTAAAGTACAAATCCTAACATTCTGGCCATCAAAGTGCTTAAATTGGGTAAATTACTCAATTTATTGATAATCACTACAAAATACATAGATATCTCATTCATTACTTGAATTTAAGAAAAGATAATACAAATACATTCAGATAAATTATAATTTGAACACCACAAACCCTAATTTTATTCAACCTAACAAAATCAACAACACCCATGAAATAAAACTTAGAATTTTGATAGAATTTTACAGAAACATACGTAAACAATTAACTTAATTTCATTCTACAAACAAGATTAACCAAGAGGTCAAAATCTAGAGCACAGAAACAAAACCGACCTTCTACTTGAGATATATCTGTTTCTGCCTTTGGAATACACGCAGACCATTTCTTCGCTTTAGTATTCCTCTGGTTGTACCGATTACCACCTTTTTACTTCTTCAAACTTGACGTTCGTCGATGATTCTTGGGTTGAAGGTGAAAGCCGGGTCTTCACTTGGTCGAAGATGAACGACACTTCGAAGATGTGGTTCTTGGGTTGAAGGTGATAGGAGGGCCTTCCTCTGCCAGTCGCCTCTCTGATTTTTGTCTTCAACGCTCACCGGAAGTGATTTCGACGATCGTCGATTTCGTTCGACGCAGCTCCAAGCCGGAAAGAAGACATACGGAGCGGAGAGAGTTTGAAAGTAAAGGGAGGGCAATTCGGTAAATTCATACGAGAGGGAATTAAGTCAAACGATCAGGTGTTGTCAGGGAGTGGAAACGGAAATTACCTGACATGGGGACTGAAGCGTGATTTACGTTTTTGATCGGGGATATAAGGCAAAGTTTCCCAAATAACTTTGTTTACAAATATATTTTACATGACTTTTTTTACGAATTTTAATATTTATTTAAATATTTGGGCCGTAGTATCTAAATGGGCCGTACCCTCATCCGCAATCGTTCTTGGGCTTGGTCCTTTTTTATTTTACTATCCCTATGAAGGTCGGCAAAGAGGAAGGAAAAGGGGTTTGCGTGGGGAGAGCATTCGATGGCGAGCGAAGAGGAGAGCACGGTGAAAGAGCCTCTCGATCTCATAAGGCTGAGCCTTGACGAACGCATCTACGTCAAGCTCCGCTCCGACCGAGAGCTCCGAGGAAAGCTTCACGTACGCGAGCAAAAAAATCAGGCTTTTCTTTGAAATATTTTTTATCGAATTCTTCGGCTTGATTGGTTTTCCATTTGTCTTCGGTGTCTGTTGTTCGGTTCATTGGTTTGGAATGCATGCTTCTCTTTACCGTCTTACATGACCGCTTTTGATAGCCACTATCTAGGGTTTGCTCTATAAAAGATGTTTCTTTTATTATCTTTTCACCAAAATCTTGGATAGATTTGCATTCGTGTTTGGGAATCATATGGTGGTTATCATGTTGTAAAGCGTGGTGGCATATGGTCGAATGACATCTGTCTTGTGCATAGGATTCCTTAGTTATTTACTTTGGCTGAAGTGGGTATGTAATTCTATGATCCTCAATATTTTTTCGTCCCTGTAGGTCTCTTTCTTATGCTCTAAGGGTCATATTTGGTAGGGTGGAAAGGAGTGGAATGAAAATGTCCTATTCCATTGATAATTTTATTCTAATCTTTGTTGGACGATAGTATCAAATGCACCATTCCAAGGACTCAGCCATTACATTCTTCCTATTCCATAGTTCAAGAGGTTGAATGCCTCATTCTGCCACTACTAAATATAATGTCACTTATCGTTTCAATCTTAATAGAAACAAACAAAACGAGTGGTCGGAATGAATTGGGTGGACTTGATGGGCCTGGCAAGCCCAAGGAACTTATGCGCTGGGAGGTGAAGGTGCCAAGATGCCAAGGCAGATCAGGCAAGTCAAATTGTTAGCATGGGCAGGGTAGATCAGACAAGTTGAATGGACTTGATGGGTTCAACGGGTTTGTTAGTCTGGATTGATTCGATGAGCATGTCAAATCAGAAAGCAAATGTAGCTTAAACTTGACTTTTTATTATGCTACAACTGAAGTCTACCTATTCAACTGATATCTAGATACTATAAGTAACTGTTGTGCGATAAAAAAAATGTATTGTGTTGTTGTCAATTTTCCATTTGTTGCTATAGTTAGGATATGGGAGCACAAGAGCAGTGTCTGGTTAGTTCGAATTAATTATAGTTATCAATCTAGTTCACATCATGTTCTCTACTTTTCACTTTCTTGATGGATATATTTCCTAGGTTATTCAGGACAAACTTTTACTTTTATTAGTGATGCTATATTAATTGGGTCTAAATTTAGTTATTACTAATTCTTCATGTGGGAATTGGAGAAAAACTTTTAAAACTCAGAGTTTGCAAGTAGAAGCTAATTCTACAACTCTGCTAGTGATCCAGTGAGTATTTGAAGTGTTTGTTTAGAATTTAGAAATGCAAGAAAGTAGTCATTCAGTGTGTTTCAATGTAGATTGATATATGTATAAGTTTATATGAATTAACCTATCTCTGATTACTTACTATCGTAAGACGGTAAGAGTAAATTCCATTAACTCGATGCATCCTACCATAATATATTTGTCATATCTTCTTACCCTATTGTACATACCATTCAACTTTCTTGCGTAATTCACATTGGTTTTAAAGTAGTTCTTTATCAAAGATGTGGTTTATGCGCTTGTGAGTATTATTTGTGTTGGCCATCATGGTAGGGGGAGAAATATGTGATCTTACAGTCCTTTTTCCACTTGAAGCAATTTTATCGTATACTTGTACAAGGTTGTTTTATTTTTATCTTCACCTTTTAAACATTCATTCTGTTCCAGGCTTACGATCAGCATTTGAACATGATTCTTGGAGATGTCGAAGAGATCATAACTACTGTGGAAATTGATGATGAGACCTATGAAGAAATAGTTCGGGTAAGCTAATCCTGCTACTGTGGTATCATTACCCTATGATTCAATAGTGCCAACAAAACAAATTGCCCAAGTTTATCTGATTTACAGATTCTAACTCATTTATTATAATGAAATGACACATGCCTAGCATTGCGCAAATGGTTCTTGGAAAAGTAAGAGGCTACTGATGTTATGTTTTTCATAATTTGCTGTTGAAACTTAGACTATAATATCCAAAAAGTATATCGTCTAAGATTTGTTGAAGATTCAGAACATCAAGGAAAGCAAAATAGAAATGTGACATTGCAGAATATCCAAAATGGTTTTAGGTCCATCTTTGACTATCAAGGGCTTTACCTTGGCCACAGGAGTTTGATCTTGTTAGTGTCACTCCCTCTGTCAAGGGATACTTTGTGGACTTTTTTGGATTGAGAATTAGGATGATTGGGGAGAAGAGACTTCGCTATACTCCGTGTTGCATATAAGTGGCATGCTGCTGAGTGAAGCTAAGAGCGGAGGGTTTCCAAGGGAATAATAAGAGGCAATTAATGAATTTGCTGAACCGTATCTATATAGTAAAATTAATATCCATGGATTTTCATCATCTTTGGATGAAATTCTAAGCTGGCGTACATGATCTAGTGTCTAGAAATATTTAAGTTACAATAATGAACTGATAACATGAACTAATTTTCTGTATTTTTTTTTTTGCATGCTACCATAACAGTGACTGCTGGGTTGGGAAAAGATAAACATAAGTTCAGAATCGAATCACAACCAAAAAAGGGTTCCACTTTTAATTTGTGTCACTGGTTTGCCTCTAGATTGTACGACGACAATAAATAGATAGTATTCCTCCCAACCTCATCGAGTGCAATGTCATTTCTAAAAGATTTTTTATTCTTCCCTTGCACACTTGTCGAGTCGGTCTTCTGCATTCAAATAGCGTATGCTTTTCTTCAGTTTGACATCCACGCAAATAACCATTCAAGGTTGCCAAACTCAAACTGTGCATTTTTAGATTTGCGAAACTAAATTACTTATTCTCTTGTTTCTTTATTTAAAACTTTAGCTATTATTGCACAATAAAGTTGATTCCCTCAGAATTTTATGTACATCCTCTCTTTTTTACAGACCACCAAGCGAACTGTTCCGTTTCTTTTCGTTCGAGGTGATGGAGTTATTTTAGTTTCTCCACCTTTGAGGACAGCATGACGACCCGAAGAAGGATGCCTTGATGATGCACCAAATCTGTCACTGACAGCATCAGTTACTTCATTTAAGATTGTCATGTGTATACACAGGGGAGGTTGAAGCTGTGATCCCTATTTGAACCCCTCTCCAGTGCTACTAGAAAACATCTGAATTTGCTGGTGTAAGAATATCGACTTTCTTGTTTTAAGTATTATCTTTGCTGCCAGATTTTCAACAAGCTAGCTCACTGTAGTTGTCACCATTTCCTTCATTGGAAATGTCCAAATTTTGATGGGTTGCATACAGAAACCAATTTAGATTAAAATTTCATGTTGGATCAGGTAACAGATGAATTTGAGGTGACCAATTCGGTCTCACGGAGGTTTTCTATTAGTCACCAGAATAAATCGGAAAATGTTCGCGGTAGGCAGTCTTGAAGTCTAACATCTTAGGATTTATATTCCATTTAGATTTTTTTTTTATAAAATACTTGGTAATTAGGAATTGAACCAATGATCGATATAAGAGGGAGTAGATTGGACCAAATCATTTCAAAATTACTTGCCGGTTCCTTGCTGCCCAACCAGCAAGTCGGTGCGGCTTGGGACGTTCACTGAAAATAAGAATCATACTCGAGCAATCATCGAAGTGGTTTGAGGCATAAAGCTCTCAGTTTGGCGACGATCAGCCAACACAGCTCGTTGATGATGATGAGCATTTTTTATACCGAAACCAACAAGAGAGTAAGAACTCAATGCACATCCATGAATATTGTAAATACATTGGCAAGAGAAACCCACAATTCCCAGATCATATGACATGACCCTGTTTCTTCAAAATCACCATGTTATTTAGAGGAAACTACTCGCACAAAAGATCACATCACCTCTCGAAGTTCAACAACTGATAAATTAAGGGACAAGTGATCGCTTGGTTGGATAGGTCGATGTACATCAAGGACAAATCATAATCACGTACTTAGCATTAACACATTGTGATCGGAACCACTGAATTGTAGTGCTCGCCGAGTCCATAAGCGTGTCGATGATACGATAACATTATGCTCGTGTTACTGGCTCCGCTTCCCTTCTCAGACTTGTATTCCTTCCCCATCTCCACGTCTGGGAAAGAACCGGAATATATGATGATATGTTTCTTGAGACAATGAGTAAGGGCACCAAGCTCGAGTTGTCCTCCCCAAGCTGCTGTTGATCTGACTTCTTCACAGTAGTTCTCGAATCTTTCCAAGAGTGAGCTATCTGAATCTACCTCAATTTTACTCTCTGATAGGAAAAATGGTAGAAAATCAGACGCATGGTTTCTCATGTAATTGGCAGCCATTTTGCGAAGCTCCTGGAAACTGTAAGGTGATGTACTTCCCAAGTTGAGCGAAAGCTGATTTTCAACTGCTCGATAGAGACAATGGCCGTCCGGCTTTATCTCGTTGATTGTCAGACCCAGTGGCTCCAACTTCTTCTCTAGTTTCTCGTTTTCAATCATGCGATCGCTAATCATGTTGCTCTGCTCTTCTTGTATCCTCTGCTCTCTCGCGGCTTCTTCTTGTGCTCTTCTCTCTCTTCTCCTTGTTCCTTTGCTGGGTTTTGCCAAGTCGCCATGGGCAACAACATTAACACCAGCAATAGCCTTAACCAAAATATCTAGATTGTCTTTGTCAGCACTGCCACTACTTGTCTTGTGGCCCAACGCTGCAAGTTCTTGATCATGTTTAGCTTTTAATTGAGTTTGAAGTCGAGATATCTCTTCTTCCACTTGCTTCTTTTTTGCTTTCTGCTCAGCTTTGCTTCCTTTAGCGGCAGCTTTTTTAAGATTCATTTCCTTGTTATGGAGTTTGGCAATCTCTTGCCTGTAAACATCGATATGATCAAAGAAATGGAAAATGTGAAATCAAGCATTGGATTACTAACTTTCCCCTGTGTGTTTTTGGAGGCAAGACATCATCGCCGTAGAAAGTGATACATTTTACAAATGTTAAAAAAAAAAAAAGACGGGCCCTTTGTAGAAGATAAGATACGTTATCAAAACAATAGAACTCAAGAAACAATCATGGATTCAAATTTGCACTCAAAGCAACACCATGAATGGTACGAGTATCATCAACTTTAACAAACACAATCTAAACACCCAGAATGGATCATGATGTTATAAAGTCCCAATGTACTTTATCATATTCATCTAGATTTCTAGATCTGCAAGTCGTCCACTTTGTAATCCACTCAGAAAAACTTGTTTTGAGATCCTAACTCCTAAATCCTATCCCCAAATAACTACAAGTTATATGTTTATATATTTTTTTTACGTAAAATTATCTTAACCAACCTCTATACAGGAGAAGCTAAATTAGTTTCGTTTTCCAGTTACATCCTATCTAAACTGATAGAATTCAATCAGCACAATGAAAGGATAGTTTCACATAGCTGACCCCAAATGGTTGGAATAAACACAGCTTGATAATGTCAATTGAGCTTTAGTTTGCACCTATTTATTGACTTCAATCCAATTTCTTCCAACCTTTACCATCCCTAATATACATATGTACGTGAAGTTGCTCGTCCATTGTATGCATCCTTACCCAGATAATATAGCATCCGTTATGATTGTAACTATATAACAATATGTTTATTAGCAGAAATTGAGTTCCACTAATTATCCCAAAAAAGAGACTAAGTGACCATTAAATGCCTCCTGAATATAAAATGCAACAAGTTGGCGAATGTAAATTTTCCCTCAGAAATTGGTTAGCTACTATTTCTAAGTGACAATTCCATGGTATCAACAAGGAAAAAATTCCACTGTACAATACAAGGTTCATAAATGAATCACCAGGTAGTTAAAAATTCAATTTTTATTCACCTAATGTGCTTAACATTCTGATACTCGAAAACCAGCTTCTTAGTTTGTAGGAAATGGCCAGACAGAGAATGCAATGGACTGAGATCAATCTCAAATTCATACAAGTTTAAGAAAGTACAGATCAATCCTAGACCTTTTGGATTGGCAGAGAACTAACTTTGGATTTGATCGAATGAATAACACCGCAATAACTCATGTTAGGATTATACTCCTACCATCAATAGCCAGACTCAACCAATTGAGAATCAGTATAAGGAAGATCGAATTTCTTCAACATTCTATATATGATCTCAAGATGCAAGAAATCCGAAGGCAACCAAAAGAAAAAAAAAATTTAAAAGAAACAGCGGCTAGAAGAACGAATTTTGAAGACAAAGGTGTGAACTTTAAGTGCCATTACCGATGCTCGAGAGCATCTCTTCGCGGGTCTCCTGTGGTTCTTCCTTGGAAGCGCTTCCCTCCGCCTCTTCACCCGTCTCCATCATCGAGGCAGAGATCACGGAAGAGGAAGAGAGTTTGATTGGCACGATTCCTCAGAGAGCGGTGCAGAAGAGAAGAAGGCTCGAGGCGTCGGCGCAACTATCATACACCGACTTCGACGGCCGCGATGCGAGGGCCGGGACTAGCTTTTGGGGCTAGGGTTTGCCTTTCTGCAAGTATAATAAATATTAGATTTTGTTTATCTCGCTTTAGAGAACTAGTAGTGCTAAAAGCGATTCGCTCGATTTAGCATCCCGCTAACTCGTTGTTATAGGCTGGACGGATGGTTAATATTACCACTGTTAGGTCTGGAGCTAAATCCTGACTTCGACCAAGTAGGTGTCTTAATTTTCATATCTAGAAAAAAATTCCTATCATTTTCTAATCGATTATTAATTTATTAAAAAAACATAGTTGTTAAATTAATTATTCTTTAGTTTGTTAAATTATATATATATATACAAAATTATTATACTGCAACTTGGTCACGAGAATGATCGGGGCGTCTAGATTAATCCAAGTACCTCAATATTGAATTACATTGTTTTTTCTTTTTTTTTGCTTTAGGGTTAAGCTAATTAGATTTTATTTTAATATTTAAGTTATAGTATTCAAGTTGAAAAAAATTAAAATATTTAGGTACCACAGTTATAGTATATGTATTTTGGGTGTCTAATAGTCTTTTTTTTTTTAACTCCAAAATTAAGTTAATTAGATTTTATATTTAGGATTTAGGAATTAACTTATAGTATTTAAGTTTAAAAATTTTAATTAAAATTAAAAATTATATATATATATATATATAGAAATTTTATGCTAAGGACTTTACCGCGCAAACTCGTGCAAACCTAGTGTATTTGATTTTTTTTTTTTTTTTTTTTTTTTTTTTTTTTTTTTTCATTACTCTAGGATTTAGTCTTTCCATTTGGGTTATAGTATTAAGCACAAAAAAATTTTCAAACCAAAAAAATTGTTAAGGTTTGCACGGAGTTTGCACGATAAATCTTAGCATAGTAAAACTCTATATATATATATTTGGGATGACATGCATACGGGCATCCGAGACTGATTTACTATGAGAGGTGCTCATGCTGAGTAACCAAATCAGGCGCCTAGCATATCATCCCTATATATATATATAAGCATAATTGTTTACTAAATGGTCCAATTTATGTTTGTGCTTAAAATCTAAGAGATACATCCTCAACATACAATTAAACCAAATTAAATAATTTTTCACTAGTTTATTTCCTATGAATTTTCCAATAACATTCATACATTTGATTATAAAATATAATTTCTATCATTTATTTTTGTTATATCATCAAAAGAATATCCTAATTTTAAAAAATACTAATATTTTTTGTTATTTTTTATTGTAAAAATACTATTATTTCAACACTCATATAATAATTTTGATTATAATAAAAGAAAATTGCTCCTTATTAATCAAAATTATTGCACATGAAATGCTATATTAAAATATGTTTTTCAATTTAATTAAAATTACTTCAAATTATTGAATTTAAATTATTTTGATATTTTTAAAAAAAATTAGGGCACCATTTGGCAAAAATGATAATAAGAGGCACTGTTTAATTTTTGCCTTTTTCAATTTCTGCCACTCTCCCAAGAATACATATTCAAAATGAATTAGTGAATTGAGTAAATCAGGATATATCTGCTACACATGATGGAAAAATTTTCTTGAAAAAAAAAATAAACTAAAATAAAATAACAATCTCTGCTTTGCAACTGAAGAACAGATGACTCTAATTCAGTTAAACTCCAAGCAGTTTAGAGCATTGACTTGGAACCTGGAGAAGCCAGCAGTTTAACTTGCCGACCGAATGAACTTTGCGATAAAAAGCCCACTAGTTTGGGATGTCTTGGGGTCGAAGCGCAAAGTTCCTGGAATTCCTCCACTTCTAGAGGGCCAGTCGGTGGCGGCTCCCACATGTTGCAGCTCTGCAAGGATTGGAAGCAATGCAAATGCTATAAAATGAGAAAACTTAAGGCCTAACATAAGAAATTGAAACCTAAAAGGAAATTCTACTAACTAGCAATAGAATTCCAGATCATATAAAAGAAGTAAACATTAAAAAGAATAACCACACTAGAAAAAGTTCCTAATGTTAAAGTTGTCGGGAATCTTTTTAAGGACCAGTTTTGAGGAGCGCAAGGAATGATCACCAAAGCAATGAGCTGGAAGAAAGTGCGATTCCTGATAGACTTCTGAGGCCAGGGGCAACGAACAAACCAAAACATGCATGGGCATATTTTGAAGGAATTGGCTCAGTACTTGAGTTCCTAAGTACATCGTATACTATAATCTTTATATCTCCTAATCATACTATAAACAGGACTATTTGCATGCACTGTGTGCACATACCTTAAGTGAAGTACAAAGCAAATACCATGAATCACGATGAAACCCTGAAGTATAGGCTTCCAAGGAGGTAGGCACAGTGGCTTTTCTCAGACTCATGAGGACAAGATTACAACTATTACAAATCGAAGAGCAATTTTAAATGTGGGCTAGTAACTAGTTAGAAGTTGGAACTTAGCTAGAAGACATATATGAATGTACTACATTTGATAATTGCATCAGTCATACTTTGTATATTTGAAAATAAAAAAGGATGACTCAAAACAGGCCAAAGGACGTAATCAATTCCGCAAACTTTCTCCTCTTAGAAATGCTAATTATACAGAACCGATTGGTCTCTATGCTGAATCTATCATATGCCTTATTTGATTACATGATGCTTCACTTTCACAAGTCTTTGTAATTTCTAAAGAATAAAGAGAATTTTAACTATGGAACATTAGGATATTTGCACCTAAATTTGCTAATTTCTCCAATCAATGAAAAATAGAGAAGATAAGTTGAGATAATATAAACATGTTCAAAGATGACCAACAAATTTACAATTACACAACAAAAAGATAAGGTTTTAAGCACAACTACTATAAATGACTATATCATAAATCTTTGTATATTATAGAATAGATTGTCTATTGGTGACAAAACTGTCACTAATACACAATTTTTTTTTAGTGTTAGATAAGTTGAACGATCATAGGTGAAGTGGTGATTGGTATAGCAAGATCTAAAAAATAACTTCAGAGGAAGTAATTTAAAAGATCTCAATATTTCATATAGCTGACCCCAAAATTGAAACTAACAAGGATTGATGATGAGACAATGGCGAGTACTGTTTCCAAGGAACAAAATGCCATGTACTACTAAATCTTCATCTCGATCTAAATATTACAAGTAATTGAATATAAAACTAAATGCAGATTGCAAGAAACTATGAAACATAGAATTTCAAGTACCAATATATGAAAACATAATAAATATATCAACTACGTACCAGCTGAAGAATTTCTCAATAGGAATTGCTTCACCACGTCCTCATTTTGGGCAACTGTTAAACTGGAAGCGTGACAGGTAATCAAATATTCATAAGATTAACAGAATCCACACCGTATTATATGACAGCAATTGAGTAAATACATAGACTTTGTTTAAGCATAGCCAAGAAAATATACTTTTGATTGTAGGCAACAACCAACTGTTTTTTCTCTAGTTTGATGGAAGCGGAAAATTTATCTCAGAAAAGACGGAGAAAGTTTACTGAAAATGAAATAGGTTACAGATGAATAAAATGAGCTGTCTCAACTATTTGGGTTCCACTTGATAGATCTTATTTGCCATTTCATCATTAGGAATACATAGGCCCATTCAATATCTCATTTAAATCTTTTTTTAATCATGTAAGGCAGATTCTTTGGTCTCCCTAAGTCCCACATATCTAATAACTAATCCAACTAGGTTCGTTAATTAATTATATTGTTCATCTTTCAAGATTAGCCGACCCCACTAGTGGGATAAGGCTTGGCTATTGTTGTTGTTATTCCATCTTTCAAGATGTCAATACTTTGTTATTCTATTTTATTTTATCATCTGCGAAGGTATAACAACCTGCTCGGATATAATACTATCTTATGTCATTTTAACCCACTCAGCATTTGCTATGTTATATTAACTTTTTGGTATGTATTGCATTTTTAAGATGCCGAACAATCATACTCAAACACAGCCAAAGATATTGCATAAGTTGCATGAGTTATCAAGCATCATCTTAGCTTCTTCTTTTTGGTTAATTATTCTTGTTTTAGATGAAAACTAATGCTGCATTTGTTTGCTCATACATGTTGACCATACAGTTAAGCAAAGCTTCTGGAGGATGCACATCTTGCAGTTTAAACATTAGATATGGGTAAATCTATTATAGTTAATTAGTGATGATTGTGTATTCATCAAGGCACATTTTGAAAACAAGATGAGCTACACGAATGCCTTAAAAATGGAAATTTCTGATCAAGGATGATTGATAGCCTACTGCAAAAGAGAGAAGGAACACTATTACAAAATGACTAGGGTATACCATCTGCATAGACCATCCAACGTACACCATGCTAGATCACTCAAAATCTAAGTGACACGGAATCCAAAAGGTGAAGTCTCATAATGCCTGCCATGGATCCTTGGTCCATGGCATATTAGGTCCATGGCATAACAATGGACCAGGGATCCATTGTTATGTATGTTATGTCCAGCATGACTTGCACATACCTAGTGTTTGTGGTTTGTGGTTCTGATACTAACAAATTAAGACTTGTTAACTTTAAAAAGATCCACATCAGTGTCATATATTGCAAAATTATTTAAGAAAAGAAAGCTGGCTAAATAAATTCTTCTTGAGCAAGAAACATACAGTTGGCAATTTCATGGTTGAGGCTAGAGAAAAGAATACTAAACTACACACATATTTCTCATCACACCACAGCAAACAAGAATTAGCATCCAACAACACACCTGCAAGTGCTATAGACCAATGTTCCACCAACTCTTAGTAATCTGAAACCATTTGTCAGTAATTGCAGCTGCATGGGAAGGAAACAACTACATATTTTATTCATTGGGATAAAAATTAATTGGAAAGCTCAATTGAGTAATAGATTTCAGGTAAACATAATGCTGGCCTACTATTTTTATAATTGCATTTACCGAGTCACAGTGTTTACTAATAAGCAGCAAGATGCAATATCATAGTCAACTAGGAAACAGCAGCTGTTAGTAAAGCAAAATCAACGTCCACTAATACCTTCTTTTGAAAGTTGAACAGAGGGAGAAGATAGGGGGGAGAGGATGATATAATGCAAAAGAAAGCAGAATCATGCTAAATTTGGATTATCACTGTATTTCAATTTAGCATAAAAAATGAAATCTCGAGACTCTATTTAGCTATGTAGCATACTAGCATCTTGTACCAACTTAAAAAAATTATCATTTACACTCTAGTATATGTCCCAAAAAAAACATTGTTTTATGTAAACTTTGCTGCGAAGCAGTTTGGAAGTATCCGAGGGTTGCTAATATTGGATTGCTCATGCAGGATACAACAGATGCAAAATGTTGACATAGAGTATAAAAGAATTTATGATAGTCATAGACATCATGTGTTGCAACCAAATCAGAGAGTTACCTACATGATGAAGTTATGATGAGACTCAAAGGCGCTCTATAACACCACATTAAAGTCTGATGGCATCACTTAGAAAAAAGTCCAAGCTATAATATACTCAATGGTACCCAGCACGTTCCAAGGGTGAAATACACACTAAACTGGGCAACCTTAACAGGTGGACCGACTGAAGTTAACAAGGCGCTTCTGCTGTATAACTGTTGAGATGGTCAGAATTCAATTATGGGTTTCTTTTTATTACCATGTTAAATTTGTTTGGTTAAATACTTGTCCCAAGGTTTAAGCTAGAAAAGGGACTAATATTTACTTTCGCAAGAAAACATCACGTCTGTCTTATAAATAAAAACTCCATGAAATATACAAGATATACCAAGTTGTTGATCAGTGGTTCCATAGTTACCTGAAGGTGGTGCAGAGAGTCTATTCTTTTCACATCAAGTACACGGCGTTCTAATGTTTCCCATCCCCAATTCTCAAACTTTTGAATGTGTTTTAAGGATCCATCATGTGTGCACTCTGCATCCACAAGAACCTAAACAAAGTTTCAAACAAAATTCTACAAGCAAAGATTAATCATCAAAATAAACTTGCACACTTTGTATGTGAAGAACAGTGGCAAGATTTAGTAAACATCAGCAATTCAGTAAGGCAATTTAAAAATGTTAGATTTGTGGAAAAAAATCCTATTTCCAGTTTTTGTTTTGGCAAAAAAAAAAAGAAATTGAATGGAAAAGTAAGTCAAATATCTATATTTTTTATAGTTTTGATACTATTGATTTTTTTTTTACAAAAGAAGTTTGAACTTCATCAAAACCAAGAAAAAGATTATTAAAAAGTCTTGGGGGAATCAAAACTCAAATAAACACAGAAAACAGTGGACTGTGTTTTGTAAAATAATGTATATTGATATGGCAAAAGTAGTATGTAAAACCACTAGTTCTATTTGCACTTGTTAGGGAGTTTCCTTTAAATATACAAGAGGTAAGAGATTATTTGTAATATCCCTTATTTACAAATAATATATGAAGGTAGAGAGAGCTACATAGGGTTATTGAGGAATCCTAATGTTTTTCCTTCAACATGGTATCAAAGCCGCCTCCTTTTTCTCCCTCACGTAATCCCATCCATTGGTGCCTCCTCGTTGCCATTCTCTACACAAAGTATTGTACATCATTGGATCCACGCAACCTATCCGGCGAGTGTCTCCTCTTCCTCCATGTGACCTACCATCGCTCCTTGTTCGGTCGCCACACACTATCCTTCACCATGTAAGCATCCTCCTTTCCCTATACATCGTCTATCGCACTTCATTGTCCATCACTCATGAGTTCTTTAGTGTTCGATGTGTGCCCTTTATTTAGTCATCAATTATTAATTCTCAAGGGGTGAAAACATTTTTTGTTGGTCAGTAATTCCCCTTCTAGAAAGAATGGGATAGGTTACCTATCATTTACCATGTGCATTGACAACAAACAATATATATACTTAATATATAAATTATTCAATAGTTTCATGCCAAACCAGTAGATGATTCCTGCCTATTAAGAACATTAAATAGAAAGCTCTCCAAGACAACTAGACAAAAGGATAAACCATGGATACTGCAATGCTTGATATGCTATTTGGCCAATTCACAACTTTTCCAGTAATGCCTTCAGAAAACAACTGATAGCAAATTGAATGGTTAAGATTCAAGTCAGGATAGCAAACTCCGCATGTCACAAGAACTTGTTAAATCGCAATATATTTCTTTTTGAATTTACAAATGGTCAAGTTTGATTAATGCTAATTATACAGTGAAAAGGTCCTGCAGGTATTATAATTACTAAAAACAAGAACACTGACATGCACCAAGTGACATGTGTTTTGACACTAGAAGATGATTAACAACAATAGGATTATACCTTGTCATAGCCAGAAGTTGATGGCACTTCTACTGTGTGAAATAACTCAGTTCTGCGTAATCCAATCACACCAGAATGTCTACCATAGAAAATCAGTTCTGGTGTTGATTGAATTTGATTTGAAGCAGCAGTATTTCCAGCCTTAATAGTTTTCTTTCTCTCTCTCCATGATCTCTTGCCAGTCCACTCGGCAAAGATATCAGGGCTATTCTTGCTAGATATCCCTATGGAGTTACCATCATGTCCAACTGTCCAAGTTTATGAATCTCAGTTAACAAGCTAATCTAAAGATAAATAAAATAATAAATAAATTAAGGGTATTACTACATTGTCTTGTTTCATGATAAGACTTCAATGGTAAAAGAGAAAATGATGTTCCGTCGGCAACAAAGAGTCGGCAACGATCCCCTAAGGAATATTTCTGCAACATTGTACGACAAGCAGCCAGACGTTGTCTAGCAATGTCAACACCAGTAAGCGAACCAGAGTTACCAAGAAGTTCTGCCAGCATGCAGAGCTTTGCACCTAATATCAATCAAAACATTGAGCAAAATATGTCACAATAAATTTTGGAGAAATACTCCTGAAGCACTGCAAAAAGCACAGTTACCAGATAATGCAGACCCGTCAATGGTGGTCAACATTGTCTAACTGAGTTGGTTTAAGTAAAATTCAAATTATTTTATTTTCCGATAAAAATTGTCTACTATGTCCACATAAACATCTAGGATGTCTTAATTTTTCTTCCAAATATAACTAGTGGAATCTGAGTTCTGAAAATTGTTGGAGGAAAACCTTTAGAATGCAGAAACTGAGAACCAAGTGACATGATGGAGATGGGATTCAAAGGTCAGATGTCAGATGTCGCCTTTCAAGGGGATTATTCCTGGATCATAATACCTACTGAAGTTATCTGGCAGCACATGCATCAGGATGCCACATAGGTAGAAGGATGCAATAAAAATGGGCCTAGGCAGGGTCCAAGTCAGATGCCGATTCAAGAAACTTGAAGAGCCAACAGCTGGAGTTAATTCTCTGGGGGGAAATTAACGTACCTGACATTCCTAAATTTGTTGTATTTATAGAAGTAATAATAATGCATTGTATAGTCAGAATGTCGGATAAGACATGCCATCAATTGAGGTTTAAGATATCCTTCCGGTGTCAGGTCTTAGTGGCTAGCCAAAATACCAAAGGAGGAAGAGATGGAAGGAGAAGAAAGACAATAATAGAGAAGACAAAGAAGATAACTAAGGCATACCTAGTCAAGTAGTTCTATCCTTTGCAATTAGTGATCCATATGTGAACCAGGTGGAACTTCCTCACTCAATGACCACACGTTGATATAAGGTCATGCATTGACTTTCTGTTGAATCCCCATGTTTTGATGAGGTTTCCTTGTTGGCAAACTGATGGAGTCATTTTCACCTGAAAATGAGGTTGACCAAGCCCCCGACAAGAAGACAACCTATGTTAATCACCAAACCTCCTATCCATCATTGGACATGAATTGAAGTGACCCTCAAACCTAGTTCCAATGACCAAGCTTATTGAAATCACGAGACTTGAATTTCAAGTAACAAAGACAAAAGTCAAAGATTGAAGAGACTCAAAACTTTAGGAGGTTTGTGGATTTAAGGAAAGTTTCATATCGGTCAAAATCTTAAAATTAGCACGATGAACAGGTTGGATCTGTCTCAGGCTTTACTTGAGTCCAACCAACTTGTTAGATTCAAAAAGAAAATTCACAGGAAATAGTTGATTTTTTTGGTTTTTTGATTTATCAGATTCTCCCACACAATTAGCTTCCTCTACAGTTAGACGCACACTGCACCAGCACAGCAGGCTTCTTCAGGTTAAGTGCCACATAAAACTAGCTAACTGACAGAATCTAATAACTTGCAATGTGCATAGCTAGATGCAGGAGAATGTTCAAAGTTATAAGCTTTATGCTAATAATTGTTTTACCGTATAGCAAATGCAAGAAATTCAATGGTAGACTGATTAAAAGAGGTATATCAGATGTAGGTACCTGGCGCTGCACACAGATCAAGAACATGATCTCCTGGTAAGATATTCAAAGCTGAAACGGCAGCTCCAGAGGCTGCATCCATCCCATAGATCTGAATGGCAGTTACTCTAGATTAGCAAAGGCATTTTTGATTATGATTAAACTATCGCATAACTAAGAAATCTTTAATGCCTTCTACGGAGTAATAAAAATATTCCTTTTAGCTAGATTAAATTTAACCAAATGCATTAACTGGGACATACAATGGAGCCAATTATTTTTTCTATTAACCCTAAGGCAATCAGGCACCAGCACCCCTCAAATTTATGTTCCCCAATCTCCTTGAAATATTCTAAATTTAAATACTCTGCTGGTTATATGCTCTTCCTGCATAAAGATCCTGTGCTCGCTAAACTTTGGACATTTGCAGCATCTTTTGTTTCAAGACAAATAAAATAACGCAGTTGACCTTTAAGCCATTTCTATGCATCTGAAACACCAATTCCAGTTACCTCGTACAAGTTTAACTTATTGGAAGGAGATTCTGAAATCACGG
The DNA here is from genome assembly GCA_024364735.1 of Boesenbergia rotunda. Classification (NCBI taxonomy): domain Eukaryota; kingdom Viridiplantae; phylum Streptophyta; class Magnoliopsida; order Zingiberales; family Zingiberaceae; genus Boesenbergia; species Boesenbergia rotunda. The sequence continues at coordinate 86,856 of JAGFNQ010002104.1, read as the reverse complement.
GAGCTCCAAAACCAGAACTTACAACAAAAAAAGGAATTTGAACTTAAAAAGCCACCTCAGTCGAAAATATTGTTAGAGGCAGACTAAAATTGCGTATGATATTTGTTATAGAAACTGGGAGGTCAAACCTAAGATACTATACAGATAGTGAACTCATGCTTGATCTTATCTATTCCAATCCTGCCAGAGGCCAAAAGTTTGATACAAGAAAACATTAGATGATCTAGGAATAACTATAGAAACAATGTAGGATCGTAGGAGAAGTTAACTTTAAACAACACTGCAGTAATAATTTTGATGACAAAGGAACTGTTGTTCAATCAACATCTGTACTTCTCTTCGGAAAAGTTGTGTGACTTAGTGACTTACATAATCAGATTAAAGAATCATACAAGACATCCAAGGTGGAACTGAATAAAGGATGGGCACTCAGACACAATCTAAAAAAAAGCAAAGTTTTTTTAGGATACACATAATTTGTATTTACCATACCTTTCCTTCTTGGTATGCCTCAGAGCCAGCAATTTGAATCTGAGGCGGGATGGCAAAGAAACCTGGGAGCCATGTGATTTTCTCAAGTTTACAATTGAGCTCATCTTCTATCTCCAAAAGCTGAGACTCAAATCCTGGTTTTACCCTTTGAATATAGCAAGTAGTGAGCCAATTAGAAGATTTAAATAATTCATAACCGAATGTATACAACCTAGAAAAAATCCTGACATAGGAACACAAAGACAGTTTGTTGCCATCCAGCACGAGAAAAACAAAAGAACAACTTGCAAGCAGGAGAAAAATCTACTTCCTTCGACCTTATGTAGCGCGGAACAGTCTCCGCCTTGGTATAAATGGACGGGTCCAGCCCATTCGCCTCTAGAAAATGAAGAAATGCATCCGGCAAAGGTAAGGTGCCAGCTTTCTGCTCGTCGCAAAGGGATGGAAGCATCTCTTTTGAACCCTTTCTGCTTCAAGTTCACCCTATCAAATTCTGATAACAAATCTCGCTAAAGCACCTCAAACCCTAAGAACGTAGTTTTTTTAGAACATTCTGATGAATCGACTCATAATTCATGCATGAAATCAACTAAAAAACCATCAACGATCGCATTACCAGATCACATCCAAAAAACGAGGAATCCCACAGCTTCTCTAAAAAAAACACTAGTGACACGATCGAAGGAGGAGAGCATGATGTGGATGAGCGATGGCGAAGGAAGAAAACAAAGAGGCTCGAACTAATTGAGTGAGATAATTTTTAAAATAATTAATTTACTTCTGACCTAAAAATAATATTTTTTCTTAATTTATCTTTTGTTTTTTTTCTTCATGAAAAGTATATTTATATTTAACAAACTCACAAAATATACCCAAAAGGGGGAAAACAAGAGAATAAAGATACTTGAGTCTAGCCAGGCAGGACAACACAGAATTTATAGTTGACCATTCAGGAATTACTAACTCCATCAAGTTTTCCAAACTCAAGCAGCACAAAGATAAGAAATAGAAAGAAGACACACCGTCTCATTCACATAGTTTGGAAGGAAACCAAGACCCAAGATGTACACTACTGTACACGCTCTGATGACTAATGCTTCCTGAGATTTGATCTGCCTGAATTGGTCAATTATAAATCAAAGATGTTCATTCGTTAGATATGGACTCAACAAAGATTAAATATTGCAATAAATGATAAGTAATACTTATGACATTAATACATATCTAATAGACAATATCATATTAATAATGAACTATGATATGAAATATCTGTAAAACAAACTACTAATAGTATAATAATTAACAAAGACTAAATATTATCAGATAATATTAAACATATTATATTTATATAATTAATAAAAAATATCATATAATTAATATACATATGTTTTTTGGTACAATTTTTGAATAATTTAAGCATGGTAATAGCAATCCTTTTGGCTGATTTCAACTGAGGAAACAAACACGCCATTATAAAATGTAGAAGTCAGATTTCACATCCTTACAAGTTTCATGTTAACACTAGTAAGGGGAATTGTCGAGTTTGAATAACTCATTCTTAGAACTTAGATGGTGGAAGAATGATTTTAGGATGCATTTTCAAGAGTACACTAAGTCTGGAGTAACATGTTTGTTGCCTAAAGGAAACAAAACATGAATATCAAAGATAAATATTGACTCCGAAACTTTTCAAACAAATTTACTAGGAATAGACAACCATGACTACAATGAAATGGTATAAAATTTTCTTAGCTAGCCACAAACCTCAGTTGAATGCCTGAGATGTCGAGCCTTATCTGAATGATTTCTTTGAAGTGAGCTCATGATTCTATCTTTCAAGGTGAGATTACTAATATGATATCTCAAAACTGTAGAGATCAAGTTGATGAGGCACCATGAAAAAAATGATTTTCTATCATCATAGGAGGAAACCAAACTTCGTAAACACTAAGAATGGCTAACGATGATGAAATAAACACTGGTCATCAAATGTTTGGTCCAAGCCATGTCAGCAAGAGTAATACAAACAATTCAGACAAAAATATTATTGTGGTTGTGGCAACCCATTAAGATTTAATCTTTCAATGAGTACAAGGGAAATGAAAACTAGCAATACGCTTCATTATTAAACAATCTGATGAAAATCAGGTAGGCGTGACTTATTTTCTCGATGCGACCAATAAAGTTAAATTTTGAGCTGACATAGCAGTTGACAGGCATGGTGTCGCAATATTGAACCACCAAACTCTTAAGTGAGAGCAGGCCATTTATGATAAATGAAAGCATGGCATGAGGAACCCAGTAGTTACGTCAATGTTTGTCATTTCTATTCATAACAATTTTCCAAGAAAGAGACATTTATCAGACACTAAAATCTACGATGTTAGAAATATAGAGTACACCTAATAGAATCATTTGGTGTTGTCAAACTGAAATAAGCATTTTTCAGATCAATATCATTAGCTGTTCCTCTACCACAACTTATACAACAATCTTATGAAACTCAATGCATATGTACACCTACTTCTTACTTCCTAGTAGACAACTCAACAATTTACCTTTTCTCTTTAGGTTGTTTTTACTAAATTTGATTGCAATGTTTCATAATTCTTGAATGATGTTTAGGCCTAGGTCATGATTCCTAGTTTGAATTTACTAATCAAGATTATCCATATTTGATTGTGAATGGAAGTATATCTTAATAACACAATTCAGGCATCCACTTCCCCAAATTAGAAAACTAATCTACTGCTCTACTGCACTATATTTCTGTAGCTTCCCTTTACCATTTTAATTGAGTATTTTGTCTACAACTACGCAATAATATTTGTGCAGCTCAGTAGTTATCCAAATTTTACTCCATAAATAGCATCTTCAATAATGAAATCCTTACTGAATATAGATGCAATATCTAACACTTCTAACTTCAGGTCCATCTATTTAATTATTACATCCAAATTCAAACTTTGAATTGCTTTGAAATCACTGATCATGATTACCCGTAATTGGTTGTGAATGAAAGATAACACAACTCAGGCGTCCACTTCCCTCCACTCAGAAACTTTATCTGTGTTATAACTTATAAGTCTATAATTAAAATGGAGATTCCTTTTTACCATTGTCTGCAACCACACGATAATGTTTATGCAACTCAATAGTTATCCAGAGTTTACTCCATAAATAGCGGCTTCAATAATGAAACTCTTACTGAGTCATAGATTCAATATCTATTATGTTTACATTGTGAAACTTCAGGCTCATTTATTTCAGTATTACTTGCAATTTTCATCTTTGAACTGCAACTGATCATACTTTTCTCTACAAAAGCCAATACGCGAACTCTGCCGATCCCCATTCATCACAAGCAGCATCGAATTAAACAATCAGATATGGTTCCTTGAATGAAACACAAAATGTGACTTCTACTACGAACAATCAAGAAAAAAATACTTTGTCTTCTTATGTCAACTTCAGCTAGCCAGACACCCCAAATTCCCACTCGTTGATGATCAAACTGATGAAAATAATAACATCAAATGCGTCAAATGACCAGTAATAATCAAGACTCAAGTGTGATTCTTATAACTGCGTAAACTGGAGCCTAGAGGAGGGATTCGAGGTGGATCTGTCGCATCGTAAGAAATATTTCCGATCCAAGGACGAAATAGTTAACAACACGACTAACCTCGACGACCTCAAGATCTCTACCATGCACTGGCGACGACGGCGGCGGTCCGGAGGAGGATCAGATCAGCGACGCGAGCGAGCGAAGTGAAGACGAGGACGAGGCGAGCCCACCATCAGATCGCTAGAAGACGAAGAGAGGTTTCTATCGGACGGCCCATATCGCATCGAGGGCCACGAACTGCTTTTCGATCAGACGGCTATAATATAGCATCACGATTGGTGAAGCAAAGTGACGGCTGGGATTAAAATACTACATGTTCCTAAATATTCTGATAAGTTAATAAATTATCACATATTATTAATATAAATAATAAAATAAAACTTTATCGCATATTATAATCTTTTAAAAGTTAAATTCATCTAAAATAATTAAAATTAATTTAATAATTAAATTACCATTATATAAAAACTCACTTTTTTAAAATCTTTGTTGAGGCCCATCCTGTAAATTTTCTCTTTTCCCATTTTCTCATTTACAAATTTTGGAAGAAAATAATTGGGTAAAAATAGAAAGGACACCACTTTTTTAAGGTCTGCAAGTAAAAAAAACAAAACTACCCTTTTGATTTGAAAATAAGCTATTTTTTTAATGAAATATTAAGACTGCGTTTGGTAAGGTGTAATCCACCCTGTAATGTAATCGAGTTTACATTATAAGTTGGATTCCTTTGTTTGGAATCACTTTAAGATTGTAATGTAATGTAATCTCGATTACAAAAGAGGTTGGTGATTTGTAATCTGGATTACAAACTAAAATCTCCGTAATCTGGATTACATTACAGCTTGTAAAGTCGTCGGTCGGACGGCGACAGTCGTCGGTCGAGCGGTGACAGTCGTTGGTCGCCGCCGGCGACCACCGCAGCCGGCCGACCGCCGACGATCGCCGCAGCCGGCCGGCCGCCGACCACCCGCCGCCAGCGACCACCGCCGCCGGCCGACCACCCGCCGCCGGCCGACCACCCGCCGCCGGCGACCACCGCCGCCGGCCGACCACCCGCCGCCGGCCGGTAGCCGGCATCGATGTTCGCCGGCCGGTCAATCGTTACCGGCCGCCCGGCGACGGTCGTCAGTCGCCAATCTTGATTACATTACATGATAGATTGCCCCTCACTAAACAAAAGAATTCAACTTGTAATGGTTATCAAAGATTACATACAACTCATTACCAAACATAACAATGCAATCAAGATTACATTATATTATATTACAAACTTGATTACCTTATAGATCAGATTACATTATCCCCTACCAAACGTAGCCTAAATGGACACTCTATATTAATTTATTATCAAAGATGATCCATCCTATATAAAATAATACAAATATCTTTCGCTACCGACTAGTAATTTCCTTTCATTATTATCTCTCTTATGTTTTTTCCCATACAAATTGGCCCAATATAACATTTACAAATTCATAATTACTATATAATTATAACAACTATAGTATCATAATTGCTATAATTGAATTGACACATAATTATAACAACTATAATTTTATAATGGTTACAATATGAAAAAAAATAAAACAAATTATTCAAAATCTCAAAAAAATTTAAACTATATTTTTTAAAACTGAAATCTAGCCGTTATGAGTTCCACCCCATAACAAATTATAGGTATCTGAACAAGCTTTGATTTCATATATTGTGTGTCCTGTTATTCAACTCGAGTTAAAAATTATGGCATCTCAAAATTTAGGATTTAACATTCACGTTGTAACCGTTATAAAATTGTAACTGCTATAACTGGCTGATATATTATATGTCTCATAGTTTAATCCGAGTCAAAAGTTATGGTCTCTCTAAGTTTATCTAATATACATGTTATAGATATGAAAGCATAGCTACTATAACTACAAGTTATAACTTTGAGAAACCATAAATTTTGATTCGGGTTAAACTAAGAGACACACAATATATGAACTCTTAACGAGTTTTAATTTGATATACTGTGTCTTGTGGTTGAACCTAACTTAAAAATTATGGTCTCTTAAACTTTAGAGTTTAACATTTATATTTTAGCATTTACGAAATCGTAGCTGTTATAACTGCTAATCCTGTCGACAAGTGAAGATCGGTTCTCACCCGGCTGACTCGGTCTGACCAAGACGACCCGGTCTGCTGTAGCTCGGGGGTCGGGGTCGAGCTCGAATAGGGACAAGGCTCAAGTCACTCAGCTCGGACCAAAATGGAGCTCACGAAGTGGAGTTGAGGTTGCAAATGGCAGCAATCTCCTCCTTGAAGCCCAAAGGGGAATTTATATAGGGGAGGGGAAGCTCTCTGCCATGTCAGAGCTGTCCTGTCTCATTTAAGGAATGATCAGTTGGCAAACTAAACCTATAGCAGCTTTATCAACCTTGTGAGACTGCCACAGCCGCCTGACACCCTGTCAAAACTGCCTCCTCTAACTCTCATTAACGCTCGGCGACCCTGTCAGACAGCTCTGTCAGGTGATGATTATGTCAGAGGTCTGTTACATTATTACTGCAGAGGTGATCCTCTGATTGTTTGGTCGGCTTGGGTTACATAAAACACATCCATCCTTGAGTGTTCGGCTAAGGACTCCCGACCCTGAGTGGCCGACCTCGGGTGACCGACACCGAGTGCCTGACCTCGGGTGGCCGATCCCGAGCGCCCGACCTCGGGTGACCGACTCCGAGCGCCCGACCTCGGGTGACCAACCCCGAGCGCCCGACCCCGGGTGACCGACCCCGAGTGCTTGACCCCGAGCATCTGAGCCCGAACCGAGACCTTGTTTGCCTCGGCCTCCCCTCTTCCCCTGAGCCTCAGGCCCGGCCCGTGGGACCAAGGACAACCTGACCTGTCATTCTTCAACCCGGGTCATGCTTGATCAACCCCGACCGGGCCTCCAATCCCCTTCAAAAAACCACTTGCCCGGATCACAAGCCTCCCCTCCAAGTCTAGTCGAAGGAGGCGCATAGTCCGACTGACTAGGCTCCTGGCCCGGTCGTCCGTGTTGGATCGATAGAGTCGATAGAGGGGGGGGGGGGGTGAATATCGACAAACTTTTCGAATTTATGAAAAGAGCAATTTGCACAGCGGAAAGAAATTAAGACACGCAAACACAGTATTTTTTACTTGGTTCGGAGCCTAGGTCGACTCCTACTCCAAGGCCCACGATCGTTGATCGTTTACTTTGGGCAATTCTATATGAACGCAAAATCAGTTTACAGAAAGAGATTTACAAGTATAGCACTATAAACTTTTAATAGAAAATTTCTTCTGATACCGACGTCCGGCTGTGGGTTGACTTTCCGGAGCAGCAGGACGTCGTCGCTCGAGTTGGGCAGTTTCTGGGACAAGGCGTGAGCACAGAAGAGCGTGGAAGCTTTGGTACGAAGTTGATGTTGAAGGCTTGGGCGTTGGGTGTTATTTATGTTAGTGATATGAGAGAAGTGTCCTAAGGCAATCGCCTTATGATTGTAAAACATTTATTTTAATAAATGATAATTCACTATTTGAGTATACATGCTTGTGTATTTGATTGGGATCTTAAACTCATCTACTGAATGTCCGCAATACAACTCACAGCATAAGAGAATTTGTGATGGGATCACAACTAGTGATTATCTCTAAATGTGCAAATGTGAAGTATTGAAAATATCCCTAGTCGATGAATTGATAAATACGGACACTATCAATTCTGTTGAGACTAGCATGGGTTATTCTCTAATCAGCTGATTCTCACTGGCTGGTGACATTGGGATGTCCGGAGATAAACATGGATGCTAGTTAAGGGAACTAGTTCATTGGAGTGACTAGCTGTAAGACTTCATATGGAATCTATCTATAGAAATGTCAATGAAGTTCTTACAGCGGCTTAAGTGCGATGTTCCTTTGACTTGCGGTGTTCAAGTCATCTTGGTCATGGAGACTTATACTTTAACATCTTAAGCAAGCATCTCCAAGGAGGTGTGGACCCAGGATGATTGGGTATAAGCCGAAGTGCCCGAAGATGTTTGAACAGCCTACAAAGGATTCACCACTCCTTGCGAGGAGATGTATACCCAGGCCTATCGTCGGATTGTTACTCAAAACCTCTGGCCAGAGTATATCATGTTTGGAGTATGAATCTCTTAAATACATGAGAGTAATTAGAAATCCAAAGGACGAGAAAGACATTACTTGGGCTAGGTGTGACATAGTCAGCCTAGTGGGGACTGACACAAATAGACCGTGTCCTGAACCAAGTGGGTATAAGATGGTGAAGGGAATGAGGCACGATTCATTAGAGCTGCTGAAGGATTTCAGAATAATTTCTTCTGGGGTCAAACCGTTGATCTTTCAATTAATTGGGGATCATGATGTACTACTAGGTGCCACTCATGATCGTTCTATAATTGGTTGATTATAGACGGCCAACATAAATCGAAAGCCTATTTAGTCACACGCACTACAAGTAATCCGAGGGATTTAAAACGAGTTGAAAATTGGATTTTTCGATCAAGAGAAATAAGTCGAATCTGAGTCAATTAGAGACGCAATGAAAGCTAAAAATGGCTAAGTCTTTTGAAGACTTTTTGGGCGAATTAAATGAGTTTAATTCGCGTTGGTTCGGCTCGGTTTGGGCCGGCCAAAGAGGGTGCCAACCCTCCTTGGTTGGCCGGCCACCTAAAGGGAGAAAAACCAATTAATTTTGGTTTAATTAATAAAACAAATCTAGCGCGATTTGTTTTATAAATTATGGATAAATAAATTTGTATAAAGAAATTTATATAAATAAATTTATAGAAATTTATTCTTTTTATGGAAGTTAAAATAATCCATGAATTGGTTTATTTTAATTTTATAAAATCAATTATGAATTGATTTTTTCATAATAAGAAAGTTTATAAATTTCTTATAAAATTTATTCCATAATAAAATGAGAGATTAATTAGTTTTATTATAAAGTTAGTTATAATAAAACTTGGTTTAAACGGAATAATTCATAAGAGAATTTATAGGATAAATTTCTTATGATAATTAATTAGTTTTATTATAAAGTTAGTTATAATAAAATTCATAAGAGAATTTATAGGATAAATTTCTTATGATAACTAATTAGTTTTATTATAAAGTTAGTTATAATAAAACTTGGTTTAAACGGAATAATTCATAAGAGAATTTATAGGATAAATTTCTTATGATAATTAATTAGTTTTATTATAAAGTTAGTTATAATAAAATTCATAAGAGAATTTATAGGATAAATTTCTTATGATAACTAATTAGTTTTATTATAAAGTTAGTTATAATAAAACTTGGTTTAAACGGAATAATTTATAAGAGAATTTATAGGATAAATTTCTTATGATAACTAATTCCGTTAATTCCGTTAATTCGGTTAAGAGGAGACTTGGCAAGGGAGAAGCAACTATATAAGGAACCATAGGCAAGCCTTGGATTCCTAAGATTTTGATAATCGAAATAGAGCTCTCCCTCTCTCTCTTCTCTTCTCTCCTCCTTCCCCCTCCTTTCCATTAGGGCCGGCGGCCACCCTAGCTCCATTAGGGCTGGCGCCCAACCTACACCAAGGCAAGGTGTTGCCGTGAGCTTCAAGGAGAAGAAGAAACCAACCAAGAAGAAGAAGAAGCGGATCACATCTCCCTCTCTCTCGGAATTCGATTTCGTTACTTCGTTGGTTAGTTTCCTTTTCTTCTCTTGATCTTCTTTGTTGTGCCTATAGAGAATCTAGTAGTTCTCGTCGGCACAAAACTCGTGACTTTGCAAAGTCATCCCGAAGAGAACTCGGCGTGGACGCAAATAGAGGCGAAGCTTCCAAGGGACGCTACGGTTGGATCTCGCCCCTTTCTTCGAGTTACGCGAGGTATAAAAGTAAATCAGTTTACTTTTCCGCAAAGTTTTATTTTATGATTATGTCAACACACCATAAGATTGCATGCTAGATACGAAGTTAAAATAATTTAGGAAATTATTTTATGCAAATTCTTCCGCTGCACGTAAAAATTTAAAATTTTACGAACTCGTATCCTTGTCGACATGCACCCGGTCCCAACAATTTATAGCACCCAGGGGCGCCCTGGACGTCGGGGGTGCCCTGCCACGTGTCAAGCGATCCGCAGATCGCTCGGTCAACTTCTATCCCGCTCGAACAGGGATTAAGTTTGACCGTGGGGGCGCCTTGGTCGTAGAGGGCGCCTTCGCTGACTTCTTCCGCGCAGAAATCTCGTTGTGGATAAAGCTGAAGCTTCGCAGTCTTGGGCGCGGAGGTGCCCTGGCTGCTGAGGGCGCCTTCACTGACGAGGGCGCCTTCGCTGCTGAGGGCGCCTTGCCCAGTAAGCAGCTGAAGCCCTTTTTACTTCGCTTGGTTCTGGTTCACCTTGAGGGCGCCCTGGACACTCAGGGCGCCTTGCTCAGCTGCTGCCTCACTCCTTTGAGGCTCTCTGAGTTGCAGACACACGTTCCTTCGGTCCTGCATCAAGGGTTAGTCCAAAACACAATAACACAATTAATTATTATTTTATACAGCCTTAGTTGTCTTGGTTCTGACTTTGGTCTCCAAAATGGAGCCCTAGGTCGAACCGACGCCTACTGTTCCCTCGACGGGGAACGCGTCCTCACCTACTCCTCTCGGGAGAATTTACCTGATGTCAACCGCTCCTTTGGTTGGAGTTTTGCCTGGCGGTCCTTTGCCAGGGCTTGGATGCCGAGCTATCCTTCGCCTGGTGCCTAGCAGTCCTTCCCTAGGGCTTTTTACTCTGGCATTCCTTCGCCAGGTGCCTAGCATTCCTTCGCTAGGGCTTGGGTATTGGCAGTCCTTCGCCAGTTGCCTAGCAGTCCTTCGCTAGGGCTTGGATACTGGCAGTCCTTCGCCAGTTGCCTAGCAGTCCTTCGCTAGGGCTTGGATACTGGCAGTCCTTCACTAGGTGCCTAGCAGTCCTTCGCTAGGGCTTGAATACTGCACACTTAATGAGCATATTTAGATAACAAATAACACTTAACTTTGAATCCTTTGCCAATATCAAAACAAGGTTCGATATGGTGCTTCCTGCACCAACAGTCCGAACTCCTCTTCGTCTTCCCAAGCATCGCCTCGTACTTCTAATCTTCTTCTTTAAATGCCAAATCTTCTATCAAATCACCCATTAATGCAAGGACACGTGTTGCCTCCCGACTGGGAGCCTCTGACATCGAGGCGTCATCGGCATGGCGTCAGAGCGAAGCTTCGCGACCTCGGGAAATGGCAGGAGATGGACGGCCCGGATTTGAGCCCGCCTTTCTCCTTCTGTATCCAACGGTCTTCGTTGCTGTGGTCCGGGTATAAATAGTCCCACCTCTTCGTTTCTACCCTTCTCCACTTCACCTCCTATTTTTTATTCCATTCTTGTCCGACCTCCGCCGCCTGACCTTCGTGTTCTCCGACGATCAGTGTTTCCGGCGAACCTAATCCCTAGGTATTCCTCTCCTCTTCTGAGTCTTTGCTTTGTATTTCCCGACCCCCTCCTGATGGCCGAGTCATCTGCTCCGACCGAACCGTGGTACTTAACCACTCGTTCGTCATTAACCTTAGGTCAGTTAGAGACCCTACATATGGATTACCAAATACCCGAGGACCACTTACTGGCTCGCCCTGGTCATCGGGACCGACCCCACGGACCTCCCTTAGACTACTTCACCATTTCCTCCGACCAATTACTAGCTGGGCTACGCTTTCCGCTTCACCCGTTCTTCCGCGAGGTCTGTCGATACTTCCAAGTATCCTTGTCTCAGTTGGCACCCAATTCAATTAGAATCTTGTGCGGTACAGTGATCCACTTCACAGCCTATGAGGTTCTCCTAGAGCCCCGAGTATTTAACTACTTCTATTATCTCAAGAAGCAAGAGCCCGGGAACTTCTATTTATAAGCTCAGATCAAGTCGGCCTTTTTGGAGAAGGTCCCTTCTTCCAACAAAGGTTGGAAGTCCCACTTCTTTTATATTAAGTCAGCCCCACCCCCGATCTGGCCTACCGAGTGGGTAGAAGACCTTTCCACCCAACCCCCGGTGCCCAAGAATCTTCGTTCGGAGCCAGGCTACCAATTGGCCTTCTCGAAGCTCGGGAGAACCCGCTACCATGTGGGCAAGCTGCTGATCGAGGGCATGCTATATCTCTTTCAGCTGAGTCAGATTCCGACAGAGCTACCCGGCACCCTTGGTAAGTTCCTACTCAGTTCATCAACCTGTTAATGCTAACTAAGACTTTCTCCGTGTTGCAGCCGAGACCATGTACGGTGCCTGGGTTACCAATGTACTGGCTTTGGAGGAAGAAGCCATGGAGGCCTTAGCTACAAAGTTGGCGGCCGACTGGGCAGTGCCGCCGGTAAACGTCGTCCAGGGTCCCGAGCGACCTGAGGTCGAAGGAGATGATTCTGAAGCTAATCTCCCGGCTGAGGATCCGGACGCGGCTCCCCGGGTCGTGGATGAAGTGTTAGCCGAGCCAGCAGAAGAGGAAGAGGTGGAGCAGCCAGCTTCTGAGAGCCTGGTGAGGAAGCGTTGCCGGGTGATAGTTTCCTCGGGCACGTCTTCGACCCCAGGACCAACTTCAGGAGGTTAGACTGCAGCGACCCCTCGTCCTGGCCATACTTCCTTCGGCACTCGGGCATTAGCTTCTAGCTCGGCTCCTCCTCGGCCAAGCACTCGGGACCCGACTCCGACCACACCTCGCTCGGGAGCCCTGGCTTCGTCCTCAGCTGCGCGCCGCTCGGGAGCCTCGACCTTAGGAACCACCCCGTCTCTTCGGCCCCCTTGCCAGAGGCTACCAACGTCGATGCGGTAGAGGCTCTTCTGTCAATGCACTCGCCTCCTCAACCACTAGTGGACATCCAGCTCCCCTCTGAGACTACTCTCACCCAAATAGTTCAGCCCCAGCCACTCAATCTACATGGCCAGCTAGTCGCCAGCTGGGATCAAGGTCGGGCCATGACTTCTGAGAAAAATCCTATGAGCCTAGCCGACCGCTTTTTCATGGAGTCCACTCAGGTACATCTTCCCCATACTCAGTTCCTTCTATTTGTACTTACAATGTTCTTATCATGGCGTAGCATTGGGTGGCGAGCCAGTTAATCTCCCGGCCTTAGTCACCAACATTCGAGAACGTCGAGCGGCCGAGACACACGTGCAAGAATTGGAAACCAAGTTGGCCCACTGCACCGTCCCTCCGGGCGACGAAGGTCTAGACTGCCTTCGGTCGGAAATCACTATTTTGAAGTTGCAATTGTTAGAACAGACGCTCGGTTGGAAGAAGAGCACCTGGCACTGGCTAATGCCTCCTGAGAGATAGAACGCTTATCCAACCGGGTGGCTTATGAAGAGGCCGAGAAGAAAACTGCTTTGGCCCGCCGCGCCCGAGACCGCCTCGACTGGGACAAGAAAGCTGTGGAAGCCAAGGGCCTTCAGCAAAAATTGAAGGAGTCGGCTGAGGCCCACCATCGGACTCAGCTCGCCCTGACAAACAAGGAGGCCGAGCTGACAGCTCAGCAAGAAGCTTTTCAAGCCCTGGAGGCCCAACTGGTGACTAAGGAAAAGAGCTTGGCGGCCTGGGGGGGCTACTATTCAGGAGAGGGATGCTGAGATCGCCCGATTAAAGAAGGAACTGGAAGACTATAAGTCGGGTGACCCAACGCGGATTGAGACGGCCCGCTTGGCTTACATTCAGTCCGACCCTTTCCTTGAACAAGTGGCGGCGCGCACCGGCGGCATGATCATGTTCGGCGTGCGGGCTATTCAACAATTAACGGAGGCCGGACCATCTCCCCACAGATCTTCCTCCCAATGCCGTGAAGCCACTCGGATCAGAGCAACGATCCCTGATGATGCTTCCCCATTCACCTAGATTAGGTTTAGTCTTTCTTGTTTTGTACTACTGGCCTCAAGGCCTAAATTTTGGTGTTGATACGTTCTGCCTGACTCGGCCTGCAAGGCCTAATTTTGTAATGGCCACGGGCCCTGCTTTAGTTATGTCGACTCTTTTTTCTCCATCTTCTTGTATTACTTTACTCGGTTGTTTGCAATGTATAAGATTTTTACAAGTTTGTTTACTCGGCACATCGACTTGTTCGTCGAAGGTCGACGCTTTAAGCCATGTAGCGAATTTTCGCTAAGTGTTGATCGCTCGGGCCACATGAGCTATTAGCTGCTCAGTCCGGTCGGCATTCGGACTTGATTATCTTGTTCGGTCGGGTCGGCACCCAGACTTGATTATTCTGCGCGGTTGGGTCGGCACCCGGACTCGATTATTTCGTTTGGTCGGGTCGACACCCGGACTCGATTATTTTGCTCTGTCAGGTCGACACCCGGACTCGATTATTTCGTTCGGTCGGGTCGGCACCCGGACTCGATTATTTTGCTCGATCGGGTCGGCACCCAGACCCGATTATTTCACTCGATTCGAATTAACTGACCCTCATGGCGAAATTGAATCAACCTATCTGTTTGTGTTTGATTGTTTTAGCCTTGCCAAGTTGACCAGCTGCCTAGTTTGTCTGACTGATCGTGGAAGGCCATGCCTAGTCAACGGATATTGCGGGAGCATGCCCATTCATAATTTGTCTGAGTAAGAGTCTGGACACCGTCTAGCTTACCCTGTCCGGACGTGGAATGCCACGCCCGACCGGAGCCCGACTGAACGTGGAACGCCACGCCCGATCGGCGCTGAGTCCGGTGGGTGCGTGGGAGCATGCCCACTTATAACTCGCCTAAGCAAGAGTCTGGACACCGTCTGGCTTATCCTGACCGAACGTGGAATGCCACGCCCGACCAGGCCCGACCGAACGTGGAACGCCACGCCCGATCGGCGTCGAGTCCGGTGGGTGCGTGAGAGCATGCCCACTTATAACTTGCCTTAGCAAGAGTCTGGACACCGTCTGGCTTACCCTGACCGAACGTGGAATGCCAGGCCCGACCGGGCCCGTCCGAACGTGGAACGCTACGCCCAATCGGCGCCGAGTCCGGTGGGTGCGTGGGAGCATGCCCACTTATAACTTGCCTTAGCAAGAGTCTGGACACCGCCTGACTTACCCTGACCGAATGTGGAATGTCACGCTCGACCGGGCCCGACCAAACGTGGACGCCACGCCCGATCGACGTCGAGTCCAGTGGGAGCGTGTCCACTTATAACTTGCCTTAACAAGAGTCTGGACACCGTCTGGCTTACCCTGATCAAACGTGGAATGTCACGCCCGATCGGGCCCGACCGAATGTGGGACGCCACGCCCGATCGGCGCCGAGTCCGATGGGTGTGTGGGAGCGTGCCCACTTATAACTTACAGGAGCTGTCTTTTGGATGCTTTGAGCCTTACTTCACATTTTCTAAGTACAGTTATAAGGATTATTTCACTCAACTCTCCTCACGGTACAGTCTCAAGTGTACTGCACTCCAAGGTCTTCCCAGCTTTTTCCCTTGAGTATCTTATAGGTAGTAAGCTCCCGATCCCAATGCCTCCACCACCAAGAAGGGGTCGCTCCACTGAGGTTCCAGCTTGCCTACCTCCCCCACCGGCTTGATCATCTTCCATACCTTGTCACCCACTTGAAAGCTTCTAGGTATGACTCCTTGGTTATATCGGCGCTGCATCATTTGTCGGTAAGCAGCCATGTGAACCACAGCCTTAGCCCGAACCTCCTCGATCAGGTCTAGCTCCAATCGTCTTTTCTCAACATTGTCATCCCCATTCAGGTGTCTTCTGTCAGACTCGCAGCCGACCTCCATGGGAACTACAACTTCACTACCGTATACCAACTGGAAAGGAGTGCAACCCGACCCCTCTTTAGGGGTAGTTCGGAGAGCCCACAGAATACCAGGCAGTTCATTCACCCAAGATCCGCCCACTTGGTCTAGCTTGGTTCTGAGCCCCTTCAAAATCTCCCTATTAGCTACTTCAACCTGACAATTACTTTGGGGATAAGCCACTGAAGTGCATGCCTGCCTAATCCCAAAGCCTTCACACCATTTCCTTATCATCCGATCCTGGAACTGCCGACCATTGTCTGACACCAACTTGTGTGGTATGCCATATCGATAGAAAATATTCTGCCATAAGAACTTCTTTATTGCTTGCCCAGTGATCCGGGCCAGAGCCTCTGCTTCAATCCACTTGGAAAAGTAATCTACCGCCACCAACACCTGTTCAATCCACTTGGAACTGTAAGTACCCCTGGTTGATTTTGATGTGATCAACCGATTTAAGTTAGGTCCTGATATGTTTAATCCCTCTGCTAAGTGTGCAGGAGCTTAGGTACGGAGGAAGTCGAGTGTAAGACGTAGCAGACGAGAAGGATTGTGCGGGGCAGTGAGCCGACGGGCTTGGTACAATCCGAGGGACGCGGAAGCTGCGGAAGAGTACACCGGTGGATCGAGAAGGACGTACGCGACGCCCGAGGGACGGGAAACCGGGAGGAAGCACGCTCGAGGGGCGAAAGGCCGGAGTCGGGTTCGGGTGAGCCTAACTCCGGTTGGCCGGAAATCACCCAGAAGATGAACCAAAAGACTGGTCAGTTTGACTAAGTCAAACAAGACACGTGAAACAAAAATAATTTTATTTGTTGCTGCAAAGATTCGAACCAGCAACCTCACCGACATAAATCATCAACCTTACCAACTGAGATAAGAAAGAGATATGATTAAAGTTGTTGCGAGCAGATGATAAAGTTATTTATCTGTTGCGAGCAAAAGATAAAGTTATCTCTTAAAGGATAACTTTATCCTTTAATCAAATCCAATGGATGCAGTTTAATCTCATCCAAGATCAACCATCCAGATTACATCCATGGATCAACGACCAAGAGAAAAGTGATCAACAATCAACAATCCAGATTTATTCTCTTAGGCTATAAATAGACTTAGAGGTTTTGCTTTAGAAATAAATCATTTTATTCATTCTTGTAAAATCTCTAGCGTGTTATTTTTGTAAGGCTTCTCCGTCACAAGGAGATTTTTATTGAGCGTCCACTGCCTTGGAAGCAACGTTCTTCAGTTGCAACCAAGTTCTTTTTTGAAGACGAGTGCCTCCACTTTCATAATTTTTTTCCCCGTCTATTCACCCCCCTCTAGCCGGTCCAACCCGATCCAACAAGTGGTATCATAGCCAAGGTCGCCGCAGAAGGACTAACCGCCGACTGCAGCAATTTCAAGAAAAATGGTTGGAGCCGTAATCTACCCGCCAAAGTTTGAGGGGGAGTTCGCGATGTGGAAGCGCCGAATGCAGGTATTTTTTAAAACTGATATTGAATTGCTAATAATTATGAAAAATGGTTTTTCAGTTCCTAAAGACAACAACGGCAAGGATAAAGAAATAGAGTCGTGGACCAAGAAGGAGAAATCAGACTTTGAAGCAAACGGCAAAGCTGAATTTCATCTACTAGCCGTTCTTCCCGTGCAAGAAGTTAACCGCATCAAGAATTACAACTCGGCAAAAGTGCTCTGGGAGAAATTCCTAGAATTGCATGAAGAGAAGAATAAGAAATCAGACATCGCCGCACTGAACACAAGGAAAATCCAACTCGACGATGAGTCCTCGTCAGAAGAGTCGGAAGGTCAAGAATATGCGGGACTTGCGCTGATGGCAAATCATCAAGAAGGGAGCACTGATGAAGGGGGAGAGACGTCAGAAGAAAGCGACGACGAAAGAGGAACCTCGCTTTTCGAAAGCGACCCGGTAAGTGAGGTTTGTTTTCTTCCTCATGATCAATTATATGCAGGAGTTAAAGCTTGCTCAAATCTAATTGTAGATTAGAAAAAGAAAATTAAAAATTAAAAAATGAATTAACACTTACATCCTCGTCTGAAATTTTGAAAAATGAAAATGATAATTTGAAAAACTTAGTGCAAAAATTAGAACTTGATATTGCATATTTACGCCAAAAGAAAAATAGCTTTCCTGATAATTTAAATTGGTATTTTAAAAATCATAAGGGTCAATTTAAAAAGTGCCCAAAAGCTATATTCCGCCTAAGTTTTTAATTAATCCTGTCGATAGGAATTTATTTTGGGTTCCAAAATTTATTTTAAACTAATAAGTTTTTTTTATGTGCAGAATTCTTTTACAAAAGTTATGTTAATATTTTTCAAATATTTTCGGTCAAAATTTGAAATTAAAATTTTTTTAAAAAAAATAGATACATAATTTATTTTTATTGATCTAATTTTTCATGATTTGGAAATACTCATTATAATTTTTTTTAAAAAAATTTCGAAGTATTTTTTTGATTTTTTTAAAAAATTATTCTTCAAAAACACGTATCTGTTATTTTCAGACTTAATAAACAAATTTAAAGCTGAAAATTTTTGTCTAAACTCATATCTTCACCTTCGACTTTGACAAAAATATTCAGATTTTTTTCGACTTTTTATGAATTGTTTATCGAAATATGATTTTTTTTCAAAATTCGATAGAAAATATTTTGACAGGATTCGATTTTTTTTAAGAACTCCTCATCAGCTGTGGATTTTATCAATAAAAATTTTGATTTTATTTAAGTCATTTTTTTTAGAAAAATGGAATTAACTTTGAAAAAAATATGTCATTNCCGATCGCTCATCCTGAACCAGCCGCGCCCGGCACTCGGGTACTAGCGGCTGCCCCGGCTCCACCTCCATCCGGTACTCGGGGTCGACTCCGACTACCCCTCGCTTGGGAGCTATGGCTCCTTCTTCAACAGTACCCCCTTCTGGGGCCTCCACATCGGGCACCGCACCATCTCGCCCGGTGCCTTCGACGAGTGCTGCAACGTCGCGCGGTGGAGGCTCTCTTGTCGATGAGTTCACCTCCCCGAGCTGCACTGGATATCGACGTCCCGTCAGCAACTGTACTGACCCGGATAGTTCAACCTCAACCCATTAACTTGCATGGCCATCTGGCTTCCAGCTGGGATCAGGGTCAGGCTATAGCCTCCGTGACGAATCCCATGAGCCTAGCTGACAGCTTCTTCCTAGACTCGACTCAGGTATATCCTTCCTCTGTCTGGCCATTTATGTGAATACCTGTGATATTAACCTCATCTTGCAGCATTGGGCGGCGAGCCAAGCGGTCAATCGGGCGTTAATCGTCAAACATCAGGGAACGTCGCGCGGCTGAATGGAAAGTGAAGGAGTTAGAGGATAAGCTGGCCCACTGTGCCGTTTCCTCCGAGTGATGAAGGTCGGGATCAATTACGCTCGGAGATAACCGCCTTGAGGCTTCAGTTATCCGACTTGGAAGCTCGCTCAGAGGAAGAACAGCGGGCCATGGCTCAGGCCGCAATGGAAGGGGAATGCCTGTCCCATCGGGTGGCCCACTTGGAAGGCGAGAAGAAAATCCTGGAGACTCGCAACGCTCGTACCCGCTCGGACTTAGACAAGAAAGTCACCGAGGCGACGGGTTCTTCGGAGGTAGCTGAAGGAGTTAGCCGCAGCTCACCATCATACCCAGTTGGCTTTGAAAACAAGGAAGTCGAGCTGACTGCCCTGCAAGAAACCTCTCATACCCTGGAGTCTCAACTGACGGATGCCAGGAAATAGCTGGTGACGCGGGATGCTGCCCTACAAGGCAAGGACTCGGAAAATGCCCGGCTAAAGAAGGAGCTCGAGGACTATCGGTCAGGTGAGTCGGCTCGGATTGAAGCAGCCCGCCTGGCCTATATTCAATCAGATCTTTTCCTCAACCAAGTGGCAGAGCGCACAGGGGGTATGATCTTGTTCGGCGTGCGGGGCGCCATTCAACAACTGACCGAGGCCGACCACCTTCCTCCTGATCTCCCTCCCAATGCGGTGAAGCCGACACGGATCGAGGCGTCGATTCCTGAGGACGCCTTCCCCCCATTTACTTAGACTAACTTCCCTCCTTTATTTATCTTGTTCTGCCTTGGCTCTAAGGCCTTATAACTTTTGCGCGTGTCTGGCTTGGCCCTCGGGGCCCAATTTTTGCAATGTCTGATGGTCTTATTTCAATTATCATGACTTTTCACGCCATCACCCTTCTAGCTCGTGTACCATCTCTGTTAATATACGTTGTATGAGATTTTCCCTAAAACTCGTTCGTTCGGGCTCGATTCTTTTAGGTCGATCGGAAAACCTCGCTAAGTGTTGAGCGCTCGGGACAGTCGCGTTATCAGCCGCCCGATCCAGTTGATGTCCCAACCCAACTATGATGCTCAGAAGGGTCGGCACCCTGACTCGGCAATTGGTGCTCAGTCGGGTCGACACCCTGACTCGGCAATTGGTGCTCGGTCGGGTCGGCACCCTGACTCGGCAATTGGTGCTCGGTCGGGTCGGCACCCTGACTAGGCAATTGGTGTGATGGGAATATATTGCTTCGTATTTGTTTCGAGCAAGAGCCTGGACACCGCTTGGCTTACCCTGACCGAGCGCGGATCGCCACGACCGACCGGGCCCGATCGAGCGTGGAACGCCACACCCGATCGGCGCCAAGTCCGGTGGGTGCGTGGGAGCATGCCCACTTATAACTTGCCTAAACAAGAGTCTGGACACCGTCCGACTTACCCTGACCGAGCGTGGACCGCCACACCCGACCGGGCCCGACCGAGCGTGGAACGCCACGCCCGATCGGCGCCGAGTCCGGTGGGTGCGTGAGAGCATGCCCACTTATAACTTGCCTTAGCAAGAGTCTGGACACCGTTCGACTTACCCTGACCGAACGTGGACCGCCACGCCCGACCGGGCCCGACCGAGCATGGGATGCCACGCCCGATCGGCACCGAGTCCGGTGGGTGCGTGAGAGCAAGCCCACTTATAACTTGCCTTAGCAAGAGTCTAGACACCGTCCGACTTACCTTGACCGAACGTGGACCGCCACGCCCGATCGGGCCCGACCGAGCGTGGAACGCCACGCCCGATCGGCGCCGAGTCCGGTGGGTGCGTGAGAGCAAGCCCACTTATAACTTGCCTTAGCAAGAGTCTGGACACCGTCCGACTTACCCTGACCGAGCGTGGATCGCCACGCCCGACCGGGCCCGACCGAGCGGAACGCCACGCCCGATCAGCGCCGAGTCTGGTGGGTGTGTTGGGACCGGGTGCATGTTGACATGGATACGGGTTCGTAATTTTAAAGTTTAATTACGTGCAACGGAAGGTTTAGCATAAATAATTTCTTAAATTATTTTAACCACGTATCTAGCATGCAACCTTAAGTTGTGGAGACATGATCATAAATTAAAATTTTACAGAAAAGTAAACTAATTTACTTAGTACCTCGCGTAACTCGAAGAAAGGGACGAGATCCAACCGTAGCGTCCCTTAGAAGCTCCGTCTCTATTCACGTCCACGCCGAGTTCTCTTCGGGATGACTTCGCAAAGCCACGAGTTTCGTGCCGACAAGAACTACTAGATTCTCCAAAGGCACAAGAATATCAAGAGAGAGAGAGATGGAAACTAACCACCAAGTAACGGAATCAAGATTCCGGGGAAAGGAAGGAAGGAGTCGCGACCCGCTTCTTCTTCTTCTTCGGCGCCTTCTTGGTGGAGTTGGCTCACGGCAACCCTAGGAGGAACTTCTAGGGCCAGCGCCCACTTGGAGAGGGAGAGGGAGAGAAGGAGAGGAAGAGAGGCTAGGCAAGAATCCTTGATCACTTGAATTAATTTCCAAGCCTTGCCTATGCACCTTTATATAGTAGCCTCTTTATCGCCAAGTCTCCTCTTAACGGAATAAATTTTCATAAGAAATTTATCTTAATAATTTTCTTATGAATTATTCCGTTATGCCAAGTTTTATTATAACTAACTTTATAATAAAACAAACACATCTCCCCTTTTATTATGGAATAAATTTTTCACAAAATTTATCATATAAATTTTTCTTATCATGGAAAAATCAATTCATAATTGATTTTATAAAATAAAATAAACCAATCCATGGTTTATTTTAATTTCCATAAAAAGAATAAATTTATATAAATTTCTTTATATAAATTTATTTATCCATAATTTTATAAAACAAATCGCGCTTGATTTATTTTATAATTTAAACCAAATAAATTGGTTTCCCTCCTTTATTGTGGCCGGCCAAACCAAAGAGGGTGGGCACCCTCTTTGGCCGGCCACACCAAGCCAAAACCGTTACGAATTAAACTCATTTAATTCGTCCAATAAGCCTTCAAAAGACTTAGCCATTTTAAGCTTCCGATGCGCCTCTGATAAATTCAGATTCGACTTATTTCTCTTGATTGCAAAATCTAATTTTCAACTCGTTTTAAATCCCTCGGATTACTCGTAGTGCGTGTGACTAAATAGGCTTTCGATTTATGTTGGTCGTCTATAATCAACCAATTATAGAACGATCATGAGTGGCACCTAGTAGTACATCATGACCCCCAATTAATCGAAAGATCAACGGATGACCTCAGAAATAATTCTGAAACCCTTCAACAGCTCTAATGAATCGTGCCTCATTCCCTTCACCATCTTATACCCACTTGGTTCAGGACACGGTCTATGTGTGTCAGTCCCCACTAGGCTGACTACGTCACACCTAGCCCAAGTAATGTCTTTCTCATCCAACGGATTCTAATTACTCTCATGTTTCCTAGAGATTCATACTCGGAACATGTTATACTCTGGCCAGAGGCTTTGAGTAACAATCCGACGATAGGCCTTGGATATACATCTCCTCGTAAGGAGTGGTGAATCCTTTGTAGGCTGTTCAAACTTCTTCGGGCACTTCGGCTTATACCCAACCATCCTGGGTCCACACCTCCTTAGAGATGCTTGCTTAAGATGTCAAAGTATAAGTCTCCGTGACCAAGATGACTTGAACACCGCAAGTCAAAGGAACATCGCACTTAAGCTGCAGTAAGAACTTTCATTGACATATCTATATGTAGATTACCATATGAAGTTTTACAGCTAGTCACTCCAATGAACTAGTTCCCTTAACTAGCATTCATGTTTATCTCCGGACATCCCAATGTCACCAGCCAGTGAGAATCAGCTGATTAGAGAATAACTCATGCTAGTCTCAACAGAATTGATAGTGTCCGTATTTATCAATTCATCGACTAGGGACAATTTCAATACTTCACAATTGCACATGTAGAGATAATCACTAGTTGTGAATTCATCAC
Source organism: Boesenbergia rotunda (assembly GCA_024364735.1). Lineage (NCBI taxonomy): Eukaryota > Viridiplantae > Streptophyta > Magnoliopsida > Zingiberales > Zingiberaceae > Boesenbergia > Boesenbergia rotunda. The sequence goes on along the minus strand of JAGFNQ010002104.1, from coordinate 63,623 downwards.
AAATTCTCTCATGCTGTGAATTGTATTGCGGACATTCAGTAAATGAGTTTAAGATCTCAATCAAATACACAAACATGTATACTCAAATAGTGAATATTCATTTATTAAAATAAATGATTACATTCATAAGGCGATTGCCTTAGGACACTTCTCTCATAAAACTAACAGGGTGCGTGGGAGCATGCCCACTTACAACTTGCTGAAACTGCCATTTCATAGGCTTCGTGTCCTTCTGTCATATTTTTCGAGTACAAGTACAAGGATTGGCTCACTCAACTCTCCTCACGGTACATTCTCAAGTGTATTGCACTCCAGGGCCTTCCCAACTGCTTCCCTTGAGCATCTTGCAGGTAGTAAGCTCCCGATCCCAGTGCCTTGACCACCAGAAAAGGACCGCTCCATTGAGGCTCCAGCTTGCCCACTTCTCCCACTGGCTTAATTCTTTTCCACACCTTGTCCCCCACTTGGAAACTTCGGGGTATGACCTTCTGGTTGTACTGGTGCCGCATTCTTTGTTGGTAAGCGGTCATGCGAACTGCAGCCTTGGCCCGGACCTCTTCAATCAGATCTAGCTCTGCCCGTCTTTTCTCCGCATTGTCTTCCCCGTACAGATGCCTTCTGTCCGACTCACAGCGGACCTCCATGGGGACTACAGCTTCACTACCGTACACTAGCTGGAAGGGAGTGTATCCTGACCCCTCCTTGAGGGTGGTCCGGAGAGCCCATAGAACACTGGGCAACTCGTCCACCCAAGACCCACCAACCTGGTCCAGTTTGGCTTTGAGCTCTTTCAAAATCTCTCTGTTAGCTACTTCCGCCTGACCATTGCTTTGGGGATATGCCACTGAAGTGAAGGCCTGTTTGATTCCGAATTCTTTGCACCACTCTCTGATCATCCGACCCTGAAACTGTTGGCCATTGTCTGATACCAGCTTGTGGGGTATGCCATATCGGCAGAGAAGGTTCTGCCAAAGGAATTTCTTCACTGCTTGCTTGGTGATCCGAGCTAAGGCTTCCGCTTCGATCCACTTGGAGAAGTAGTCCACTGCCACCAACAGGAATTTCTTCTGACCGGCTGCCCTGGGGAAGGGTCCTACTATATCCATACCCCACTGATCAAAGGGACAAGATACAGTGGACGACCGCAGCATCTCAGCTGGTCGGTGTGATAAATTTTGATACCTCTGACAAGAAAGGCAAGAGAGGACTAGCTTTTGAGCATCTCTATGCAGGGTAGGCCAAAAATAACCAGCCAGCAAGACCTTCCTCGCCATAGACCGACTTCCCGAGTGGTTACCGCAGGACCCCAAGTGCGTTTCTCGCAGTACGTAGTCTGCCTCTTCTTCCCCCAAGCATCTGAGTAATGGCTGGGCAAACCCCCATTTATATAAAGCGTCTCCTACCAGAGTGAACCTGGCCGCCCGTATCTTCAGTATCCTGGCCCGCTCGGGATGATCTAGGAGAGTTCCTTCCTTCAGATAGGCAATTAACGGAGCTCTCCAGTCCCCGCCTATTTCCATTTCTGTTTCTCTTTCAACTTGAGCCACCATCATAACTTGAGGAGAAGGCTTGGGGAGGACCCACGGACGGACCGAGCTGGCTAATCTGGCTAGCTCGTCCGCTTTGGCGTTATCTCCTCGAGGGATCTGCAGGATCTGCACTTCCTGAAACTCTGCCTGTAACTGCTTGCAGGCTTCCACATAAGCTTGCAGTTTCTCATCATTTACCTCAAACTGCCCTGCAACCTGCCGAGTCACTAACTGAGAATCCAAGTACAAGATGACTCGCGTGGCCCCGACGTGCTTGGCTGCTTGCAGGCCTGCCAAGAGGGCTTCGTACTCTGCTTGGTTATTGGTGGCCTGGTACTCTAGGCGCACCGTCAGATGAAGGGGGTCTCCTTTAGGGGATAACAACAAGACCCCCACGCCACTCCCTGCCCAAGTGGCCGACCCATCCATATAGATCTTCCATATTCCTTCTTCTTCTTCTGCCTAGAGCTCACTCAGGAAATCAGCCAAGGCCTGAGCTTTGATTGCAGTACGGGGCTGATACTGAATGTCGTATTCACTCAGCTCAGTGGTCCACTTAACCATTCGACCTGAGATCTCCAGGTTGATCAGTACCTTCCCGAGCGTGTTGTTGGTCAGCACCTAGATAGGGTGAGCCAAGAAGTATGGTCGCAGTCGCCGAGCCATCAACACAAGAACATAGGCTAATTTCTCGAGTGTAGTATACCTACACTCGGCTTCCTTGAGTAAATGGCCAAAGAAGTAGACTGGCTGTTGCTCAGTCTCCTTCTGAGTTACAAGTACGGCGCTCACAGCTCCCTCAGTAGCAAATAAATAAACATACAGTGGTTCTCCTTCCTCAGGCTTAGCTAGCACCGGCAGGCTAACTAAGTAGGCTTTCAATTCTTCGAAAGCTCGATCGCACTTGGCATCCCACTGGAACTTGGAGGCCTTGCGCAGAATCTTGAAGAACGACAGACTTTTGTCGGCCGACCGGGAGATAAATCGGGATAAGGCCGTGATCCTCCCGGTCAAGCGCTGCACTTCCCTTAGGTTCCTAGGCGGCGGCATGTCTAGCAGAGCCTTCACTTTACTCGGATTGGCTTCTATTCCCCGCTCGGTCAAGATGTAGCCCAGGAATTTCCCACTTTTGGCTTCGAACAGGCATTTTGCAGGATTGAGTTTAAGGCCATACCTCCTGAGAGTGCAGCAGGTCTCTCGCACATCTGCTATCAGGTCGGCGGCTCGGAGGGACTTGATGAGTATGTCATCCACATACACTTCCACGTTTCTCCCGAGCTACTCCTTGAAGACCTTGTTCATCAGCCTTTGATAGGTTGCCCCAGCATTTTTGAGTCCGAAGGGCATAACAGTGTAGCAATAGGTTCCCTCCGCTGTGACAAAACTGACCTTCTCTTGATCCTCCTGGGCTAAGGGTACTTGGTGGTATCCCTGGTAGGCGTCCAACATACAGATGAGCTCACTCCCCGCGGTAGAGTCCACCATCTGATCTATACGAGGGAGAGGATAGCAATCCTTGGGACAAGCTTTGTTGAGATCCCTGAAATCAATGCAGACCCTCCACTTGCCGCCTGGTTTGGAGACCAATACCACGTTGGCTAGCCAAGCCGGGAATTGTACTTCTCGTATGTGTCCGGCTGTCAACAACCTCTCCACCTCAGCCTGAATAATCTTGTTCTGCTCAGGGCTGAAGTCCCTCTTTCTTTGCCTCACAGGTCGGGCGTCCGGGTAGACGTGTAGCTTGTGCTCCATGACCTCGGGTCTGACCCCTTTCAGATCTTGCTGAGACCAGGCGAATACATCTTGGTTCTGCGTGAGACATTCTATTAGCGGTTGACGGAGGTCAGGCGATAGTCCGGGAGCTATCCTCACCCGGGTCTCTTCTCGGCCGGGTAAGAGTTGGACCTCTTCTTTTTCTTCTAGCAGCTCGGCCCAGGGGGAAGGTTGAGAGGACTGTACCATGTTGCAGCTGCCCAGCGGAGCTCGGAAGGCCTTCCTTACTTCCACTCGGACATCATCCACGTAACACTTGCGAGCGACTTTCTGATCTCCTTTAGCTTCGCCGACTTGATCGCCCACGGGGAACTTGACTTTTAAGTAGAAAGTGGACATTACGGCTCTGAACTCATTCAGCGTCGGTCGACCCAGGATGGCGTTGTAAGCTGAAGGGGCATCCACTATCAGAAAGGTAGACCACCTAGTTCTTCTTAAGGGTTCCTCCCCGAGTGATATGGCCAGCTTGATCTGGCCCAGCGGTTGGACCTCATTTCCCATGAATCCAAACAAGGGTGTGGCTACAGGCCGCAGCTCAGTCATCTCAATCTGCAGTTGTTCAAATGCCTTTAAGTATAATATATTCACAGAGCTCCCTGAGTCTACAATGGTCCGATGGACCTGATAATTAGCTATGATCGCCGTGATGACCAGGGCATCGTCATGCTGCACCTCCGCTCCTTGCAGATCTGAGGGACCAAAACTGATCTGTGGCCCCTGAGCTTGGGCGGCACTGCAACCCACTTGATAGATATCGAGGCGCCGGACTTGGGATTTCCGCGCCCGGTTAGAGTCTCCATAAGTGGGACCACCAGAGATTACATTGATGGATCCATGCACTGCATTTTGTTGATTGGCTTGCTCTTCGTTGGCATTCCCCTGCTCGGTGGAGCCCGCGGTCGGGAATAATTGTCTGGCGGTAGGGGCGGTCGGTCGGGTCGGGGACTCGGCTTGGCTGGGCAGGGTTCTTCCTCGACCTCGGCCACCTCCTGGGTGAGCTCCTCTTGGACTTCCTCGACCAGCGCGACCTCGACCTCTACCGGCCTGCCAGCAGTCTTGGAGGTCGTGGGTGTGGCTGTTATGAAAAGAACAGTAGGGTTGCCACCTCGAAGGGATGCAACCCTGAGCCACTTGCTGAACTATTCCCCTCTCAGCTCCTGGTCGGTGTCCCATAGCTCTGGGGCTTCTGAGAGGCCCTCCAGGAGGTACATTTCTTTGATGTTGCTGAGGATTCTCGGGCATAGGTCTAACCTCCGGCCGCCTGGCGGCTTGTGCTTCTTCAACGTCCACATATTTACTAGCTTTCCTCAAAAGGCTTTCAAAGTCCTTCGGAGGTTTTCGGATCAGGGATTTGAAGAACTCACCCTCTTGTAAGCCCTGCGCGAAGGCATTGACTAACACCTCGGACGTAACGGTGGGAACGTCCAGCGCAACTTTATTAAACATATTGATGTAGGCTTTTAAGGGCTCCTTGGAGCCCTGCTTCATGGTGAACAGGTTCAAGCTGGTCTTGTGATGCCTTTTGCTATTGGCAAAATGCTGCAAAAATAATCTTTTGAAATCAGAGAAGTCCTTGATCGATCCTTCGGGAAGTCTGTCAAACCACCGCTGGGCTGGCCCGGCCAACACTACAAAAAAAACACCCATATAGGAGTGGTTTTTTTGACTTTCAAGAGCGGTTATCAACCACTCCTACACTTTTACCATCGGTTTAAAAACCGCTCCTCTTATTGCCGTCCCTATATCTTATAGTAGCGGTTTTTTTAACCGTTGGTAAAAGTTATAAAACCGCTCCTATTTTTACTTTGTAGGTACGGTTTGAAACCGGTCTTATACATTATACATATAACAACGGTTTCAAACCGCTTCTGTATTTATAAATTTAGGAACGACTCAAACCGCTGCAAAACCCTTTAGCTGTTAGAATGATTTTAAACCGCTTCTATACATCATGGATATAAGAGTGATTTCAAAATGCTATTAATACTAGAAATTAAGGATCGATTTTAAACCGCTCCTAAATATGGGAATAGGAGCACATTAAAACGCTATTAAAGCTTTAAATTTAGGAGTTGTTCGAACCATGATATTTAATATTTCAATCCACCAAATCAATACATAACATTATTAAACAATTATCCTCCAAAACAATAATAAGAGTACTATAAATGCTAATATTAAATAACAGAAATAATGTTCCAAATTCAATAATTACTAAAAGTACTAACATCAAACAAATACTTTTTTTTTAAATTCTATCTAATCTTTATTTGGCTCTGATACTGGGGGAGATTTATAACCACTTTCATGTGCATTTGATGGAGAACTTCTATGTTGCCGCATAATATCTGCCAAGATAATTGTCATCTGAAAAATAAATTTAATTTAATATATCATGCTTCTATATAAGTATTTTTGAACATTAGTATTCAATATGTGACTACCTGTGTATGTAATAATTCAGACTCACGAGATCCCCCAGCAATTCCAGATATCATACTTTGGATGACATTGGTAAAATTTTGAATCTGTTGTTCATGCATCTGCCTCATTCGCTCCATTTCTACCTATCTCTGTGCTTCCATATTTTTCATTTTTTCTTCCATTTCTCGCAACTTATCATTAACATCAAACGTAGGAAGATTATCTTGTCTAAAAATTATTCTTCGATTACACTGCTCTGCGAAAACTTGGCTAGGTAATACACCAGCTCCTAAACATCATACACGACCAGAATGCTCTGACCCAAATACCTCCCTGAATAAAAATATATAATTAATATTGTATAATATTTAGTAATTTTAATAAAAATGAAATTCTAAATGGATACCGAAATGCATCTTCGTGTACTTCTGTTATTTGCGTTCCCTCAGGCTTGTCTTGGAGATGACGTTGCACAACTGTATCTAATTCATCCTAACACAAAAATTATGTCAATAAAATAAATAGCATATTAAAAAGTTATTTCGAAAAGTTAAAACAATTATTACCTCGACTCTTATTGTTTCATCATCAACAAGAGCACCTCCTTTTTTTTTTACTTTATCGACTGAGATGAAATAGTTCAATGCGAGTTGACTTTCTACCATTTTCCTGAATCTAAGTACAAAAAAAATCATTTTAGATTGAATATGCAAATAATAATAGCTCGAATACATACAAATTGATATTAACATAACAAATTGATCAAATAAATACATACAGATTTGTCTTCCAATGAGGGAATATTTGTTCGTACTTGTGCATGAATCCCTCATTTTGTACTCCCATTTTCTCGATTAATTTTTGATGTCCTCTGAAACAAAAAAAAATTACAACAAATTTATGCATACCAATATATAAAAATTAATCAATACAAAAACTACCTCATTAGACTTCCAATAACGATATAAAATTTCCCAAACATATGATGTGAGATCATGGGAATGGGACGGATACGCATAAGTTCATTTAATAGAATATTTGGATCATAAGAAGTAGCCTTAATTTCATCCTTCCACCGCCTCCATGAACCTGTCACGCCCCCAGAGGCTCGTGCTAGCTCGAAATCGGACAGCACCTCCCTTGTACGACGGATAATCTGAAACTCATACATACATCACTCCACACATATATAGCTCAGCCACACTCGGCTGGCATCCACAGATCCACAACCACGCAGTTAAATAAAATAACTAACAAATAATAAACATAATACATAAATCTCTATAACTAAGTGCAGCAAACCAAAATCCAGCGGAAATAAATAAATAATGTCTAACGAAAGCCCAAACACCATCACGACACCAATACGATAAAAATAACACGAAAGTACAAATACACATCTATAGAGAAACAAATATTCTCCAAAACAAAACATAGGTGATTTCAACTAAATCTAAACCACTTATTTAAATCAACACTAATGAATCCAACCAATACTCCTTAATTAATCAAAAAATTAATCCACTAATTTAACCCAACCCAATTAATCATCAATTAACACATCTTATTAAAAACAACTTAATCAGCCATCACAATTAATCATTTTTAATCCATTGCTAACTGAGTAACCCAATCTAGCGGTTGATACATCTATCATCCATGTCCATTTCAATCTAACATTATATCCTAATAACACTTACCTTAATTTGATGCCAGCGCTTTCACCTGCTCAGAGTCCGGTGAAGAAAATCAGAGAACACACGGACACAAAATCAGAAGCTCGAGGTCAACACCACCAATTCTTACTTGCGATAAACCCCTCTTTCCCCTGTTCAGACCTGCTAAAACCTAGCCACCTTAGCCTCTAGTCCAAATCAATTCAAGGAAAGGAAAAACTCCTTACTAGTCCTTGGCCAGAAAGGAACAACAACGTTGTGAATGTCTCCGGCAACAATTCGACTCGGGCAAGCTACGCTCGAAACGCGATGGAGGTGGCAATCGGACGGCACCATCTTTGGATGAAAACAAACCCACCATCAGGAAGCAGGAGGGCTGGCGACGCTAACCATGGCCGTCGTGCTGTCGTGCAAGGCAAGGGGGTAGCAGTGTTACACAGAGGAGGCGGCGGATCGAAGAAAAATCGATCGCAACTCCGGAGAGAGGCTACGCCGACTGGGGAACTTGGTGACTGGTGACTGTCGCCGTCGGCGGTCGAAAGGCGCCGGGGAAGGGCAGCGGCGATCGGGGAGGAGGAGGTTGGCGATCCGCGGCTTCCTTTGCGTGCGCGAAGAGGGGAGGGATCCGAGGGGAGAAGTCGGTGCTTCTTTAGGACTTGGAGACTAGTATCCATTGCTCGCCGGCAATTCGGAGGTGGCGGCGAAGGGCAGCGCGGCATCGGCCGATCGCCGTGCGCGAAGAAGAGTCGGCGAGGATGGGTTCAGGCGGAGAAACTAGGGCACGGGGAGGAGAGGTTTTTTTTTATTAAATACTTAAACTTTTACTTTTATATATATATATATATATATATATATATATATATATATATATATATATATATATATATATATATTCCGAAAAATCAAACTTTTTCTTAAATAATTCCCAACCAACTCATCTTGTATCCAATTAAATCTGTAATTATTTCAAAATATTTCAGAAAATTCTTTCAAAATTTTTCCCTTTGATTGTTTCCAATTTTCAACTCTTATTTATGGTGATTATGCAACAAGTGCTTTTATTTAATTTTTTAATTAAATAATTAAGTCAATAAAATTTTATTTTTAGGATTTAGATATTATATAATAATAATAAATATATAAAAATTTTAAATTGACAAAAACATAATTACAATTAAGTAGGATGCATGAGTAGTGTTTTTATTTAATTTTTTTTAAAATAAATAATTAAGACAATAAAATCTTATTTTTAGGATTTAGATATTATATTATAATAATAAATAAATAAAAATTTCATATTGAAAAATATTTGAGATGCTCCGATTAAAATGTCCGGCATCACATTTTCCATAATATATAAATAAAATGTATTAAAAATTTAAATAAATTTGAAGCATGGTATAAGTTTATTTAATTGTAGAAAAATATTATTTTTTCACTATGTGAAAACCTAAAAGAGTATAAAATCCTCTGTAAAAATTGAATGGTGATATACAACTCTGTATTTTTAAAATTTGATTAAAACATTCTCTCTTTTTTAGCATCATAATAATTGTATATCTAAATTATTTTACCATAAATTTTAAGTCATATATGAGTACTTTAATTTGAATAACAGAAAATAATTTTAGTAAAAATGTTTGATACAGAATCGCTATTAAAAGTATCCAATATAGCGGTTTCATGATTGTTTCTAATAGTTGTAGCAATAAGAGCGGTTTACAATCCCAGTTTATATAAGTCGATGCTAAAACTATACAATTAATGTAGATTAAAAATCAATTGTACATGATTAGAGTAACAGAAGTGGTTTATAGCAATACTTGATACAAATTTTGTTCAAAGAATCCAATAGGAGCGATTTGAAAATCGCTCCTAAAAGTTAAAGCAATTAGAATGGTTAGTAACCCAGAACCGCTACGAAAAATACCCAATAGCAGCAGTTTTAAGATCGCTTCTAATAGTTGTATCATTAAGAGCGGTTTACAGGAGCGATTTTTTCAAACCGCTTTTGAAACAATTCAATAAGAGCAGTTTTAAATTGTTTCAAAAAAGTTAGGCAATAGAAACGGTTTAATTCAAACCGATTCAATTGGTCAATTTTCAAAAGCGGTCTTATAACCACTCCTAAATAACTGCTCCTATATAGGTGTTTTTTTTGTAGTGCAAGGTGGTCAAGAAGGCCCTGCACTTAACACCATCCGGGTACTGATGCAGCATCGAAGCGTTCTCAAATTTCTTTAAGTGCTCTTCCGGGTCCGTAGCCCCTCCATACTCGGGAATAGACAGGAGCCGAAAGCGTTTAGGAAGCGGCTCCTGTAGAATCTGGCTAGAAAAGGGGAAACCAGTGTGCTCTCTCGGGGTCGGCACAAGGGGAGCCTTCCCTTTGTCAGCTTTGGCTTGGCTGGAAGAGGCTTCATGGGGATCAGACTGCCCCGCCCCCTCCGCCGGGCCAAACAGAGCTCGGTGGAAGTGGAGGGCTATTCTCCTGTCGAACTCCTCCTTCAGTGCCTGCATGGGCAGTTCGCTCGGCCTGGTCCAGCTGAGCGGGTCGAGCAGCTGCTTGTTGGGCCTCCGCCAATTTCCTGGCTTTAGCTTCTATCAGCAGATTCAAGTCTTCTTGCGAGAGCGTCACGGTCACTCGGTTGGAATCACTCATCTTCAGCTTTCGATCAGGCCGATTCCCACAGACGGCGCCAAATTTGATCCTGTCGACAAGCGAAGACCGGTTCTTACTCGGATGACTCGGTCTGACCAAGACGACCCGGTCTGCTGTGACTCGGGGGGTCGGACTCAGGCTGAATAGGAGTCGGGCTTAAGTCGCTCGGCTCGGACCGAATTGTAGCTCGCAATGTGGTGGTATGGTTGCAAAATGGCAGCGATCCCTTTTTTGGAGCCCCCAGGGGGGTTTATATAGGGGGCACGAAAGCCCTCGGCCATGTCAGAGACGTCCTGTCTCATTAAGGATTGGTCATTTGTCAGACTGTATAACTGGCAGCTTTGGTGACTTCATGAGGCTGACACAGCCGCCTGACACCCTGTCGGGACTGTCTCTTCTGATTCTCCTTAATGTTAGGCGGCTCTGTCAGGCGGTTGTGTCAGGTGATGATTATGTCAACAGTTTGCCAGATTATTATTGCAGAGGGGATCCCTTTATGACTTAGTCGGCTTGCCTTAAACAATAGTTCGAGCCGGTTGGGTGAGCTCGGGTCATAAGTCTCTACACGTGGGGCGAGCTCGGGGCGCTCGGCTAGAGACAATCGAGTCAAGTGATTGACCTCGGGTGGCTGACCCCGAGTGGCCGACCTCGGATGACTGACCTCGAGTGGCCGACTTCGGGTGACTGACCCCGAGTGGCCGACCTCGGGTGACTGACCCTGAGTGGCGGACGCTGGGTGACTGATCCCGAGCGGTTGACCTCGGGTGGCTGACCCCGAGTGGTCGACCTCGGGTGACTGATCCCGAGTGGTTGACCTCGGGTGACTGACCCCGAGTGGCCGACCTCGGGTGACTGACCCCGAGTGGCCGACCTCGGGTGACTGGCCTCATTTAGTCTCTCCCGATCTAGGTTACCCTTAACCGAACCCGACCGGGCCTCCGATCCTCCTCCAAAAACTACCCGACCGGATCAATCTGCTACCTAGTCCAATATTTGAAAATAGGCAACATTGCTCCCACTGACATAGTTAAGATGGTAAGGGGTTGATAGATTATCATTGGAGGTTTTGGATTAGAGTCACAAGGCTGGTAGGGCATAAATTCATATACCCTGTATAAAAAAGCCTCTCCCCTCAATCTCTTACCTTCTCAATCACCATGATTTATCTCTTCCGTACGTGTTGATCTTGAGTGTTTCACCTTTTTATCACTCTAAAATAGACGTAATTGAATTCTAAAACAGAAGGAGATGTTAGGAAATCATTTCGCTACCTATCAATTACCTAATGATAATAATGAATAATAATCTCAAATTTATTTTAATCAATTAATTTTCATTATATTTGACATCATATCAAGATCAACATACATTAATTTTAATTAATTGAGTTTCATTATATTTGATATTATATCAAAATTAATCTGAGTCCATAATAAAAATAATATTTTCAAATTTATTATATTTATCTTAATTATTATGATTGTATAGACAATTTGTATAAATAAATTTATTAACTTTAATAATAAATAATTCAAGAGTTATTCTCAATTTTATTATTTTTTCTTTTTTATTTTTTTTATGATATTTGATTATGATTATTCTCTACCTCATAATTTTCTTCTATCATTTTTCCAACCAATACAATTTTGTTTTGCTTTTTTCTGATTTATCCCAGCAAAGTTCTTGATCGGCGGAAGAAAGGAGGATAGAAACGGAGTTTGAGGACGCAACATCCTTCTCCTCTGAATAGCTTTGATGGCCGTGCCAATTCTTCTCTTTTCTTTTACTTCTTTTCAACAGCTTGTTTCAACAGTTTCCTTCGGGATTCTTTTCTTTTCGTTTACTTCTTTTCAACAGCTTCGTTTGCCGTGCCAATTCTTCCATTTTCTTTTACTTCTTTTCAACGTTCTTTACCAGGTTCTAACAATTTGTTGAACTTTTCAATATTCTTGGGTTGTCCTTTTCCATCGATATGTCCTTTTCAAATTTTAAATTGTCTATTCCAATGATTCCTTTCTTTCCATTAAACTTAATTATAATAATTATTTACTATAAAAATTCTAATTTTTTTCTTTATTTCATGTTATGATTTACTTGGTCATATTGATAGTACTTCATTCTCACCTTAAAAAGATGATCCCTCATATGTTGTTTGGTTTAAGAAGGATCAATTAGTTTTGACCCGGTTAATTTCATCAATAATCAAGTCCATACTTCCTATGCTCGTTGGGCTCAACACCTCTTGTCAAATTTGGGAACCTCTTGATCGTTTTTTTGCATCCCACTCTCAAGCACGAGTTCTCCAACTTCATCTACAATTATGGTCCGTGCAACGAGGAGATGCATCTATCAATGACTATATGCAATTAGTCAAGATCATCGCCAATAACCTAGCAGCAATTGGGCATCCAGTTTCTGATCCAGAATTATTAATGCATGTTCTTGCGGGTTTGGATCCTCAATATGATAGCTTTGTTCCCAGTGTGACGACTCGCATGGATCAAGTGTCGCTCGAAACTCTTCATGGTATGCTATCTTCTCATGAAAGGCTTCTACAAATACAATCTCAAAAAAATATCAGATTCTATATCTTTATCTGCACACATGATTAGCAAAGCTCTACAACCTGATCAATATAATACAATCAGTATCCTCTGTAACATGATCATCAAAATCAGATTGGAGATATCAGAGGTCGAGGTCGAGGTCGAGGTCGAGGACGTTGTCAGATTTGCTTTAACTATGGTCATTATGTTCAAAATTGTTATAAAAGATTTGATTCAAATTTTCAAGGAGGACCTGCATCATTAAATTGACATCCTCTCTCATCTTGGCAATCTAATACTCAATCATCTCAATCTAGAGCATTCTCACTTACCATCCCTCCTAATACAACGTCATCATTCCTGAAACCCCAAGATGACATCCGGATTCTGGAGCGACTCATCATGTTACGCCAGAGTATGATATTCTCATAGAGGCTTTGCCCTATCATGGACCCAACATGGTGCAAATAGACAATGACTCAGGTTTGCAAATTGCTCATATTGGAAACACATCATTTTATTCTTGTAGTCATACTTTTTGCATACGCAACACTCTTCATGTTTCTTCTATCACTAAAAATTTACTTTCCGTATGTCAATTTACTCTTGATAATAATGTATTTTTTGAATTTCATCCTCATCATTGTCTTATGAAGGATCCCGCGACAAGAACTGTTCTACTTTAAGGGAACACTAAAAACGGTCTTTATCATCTTCAACCCACCTCTATCAAAACCTTTGTTGGAGAATGCACGGATAAATTTTCTTGGCAAGCACGTCTTGATCTTCCATCTCTACGTCTTGTTCAAGATATTATTAATCGTTACCAACTTCTTTGGCCTCATCATCTCATTTATGTGAAACTTGTATGAAAGCAAAATCTCATAAACTGCCTTTTGTATCCTCTACTTGCAACTCTAATTTTCTTTTGGAAATTATTCACTCTAATGTATAGGGTCATGCTCTATTCTGTCTAATCAAGGTTTTCTTTATTATGTTATTTTTATAGATAACTTTAGCAAGTTCACATGGATTTTCCCCATGAAAAGAAAATCTGATCTTTTTGATATTTTTTGTCATTTTCAAAAGCATGTTGAGTGTTATTTTAAACTTAAGATACTCTCACTTCATTCTGATTGGGGAGGAGAGTATCATGCACTTCATCGTCGTGTTACCTTTTTTGGCATCCTTTATCGAGTCTCTTGTCCCCACACTCCTGAACAGAATGGATCCGCCAAAAGGAAACATCGTCATGTAATTGAAACTGCCTTAGCTCTTCTTGATCATGCCTCAATTCCACTTAAATTTAGGATGGCACTGTCCGAACCGCAGTCTATCTTATCAATCATTTACCCACTCTACTACTTCAAAATAAGTGTCCCCTAGAAAGACTTTATAATCACAATCCAAATTACTCATTCTTTCATATTTTTGGTTGCGTATGTTACCCTGGTTACGACCTCACTCTAAACACAAGTTAAACCCTCGCTCTCAACAATGTGTTTTCCTTAGTTATAGGAATTTACATCATGGATACCATTGTCTCCATATTTCAACTGGGCGGATATATATTTCTTGACATGTTACTTTTGATGAGTCACTTTTTTCATTTGCAGTTGCTACCTTGGATCCACCTTCCGATAATCAAGGTAATTTTCTAATATCACCGAATGATATATTGGAATCTCCATAGATTGCTCCATGAGGACATATTGAAAGTCCAAGGGAGGATGATATCATGGGTTTTGCTCCATCTCCACAAAATCCTGTAGACCCAGTGACTAATGGTGATCCACTCACTAGTTTTGATTCCCATCAGTCTAACCACTCATCTCCGAATAGCTCTGATAATGATACTCCTCGTCGAATGCTTCCTCTAAGCGATATTTATGCACGATGTCAACCAATTTCCACTCACTATCCTCTTCCACATACTCTTATTACTTCTTCAAACTTTGTTGAACCTTCTAGCTTTTCACAGACAGTCAAAGATTCAAATTGGCGTGTTGCAATGACTATAGAGTTTGATGCTCTTCTTCGCAATGCAACCTGGAGCTTAGTTCCTCGTTCTCCATCTATGAATATTGTCGGCTCTAAATGGGTTTGTCGAATCAAGTATCGTGCAGATGGATCCATTGAACGATACAAAACTCGTCTTGTTGCTAAAGGCTTTAATCAACAACCAGGTATTGACTTCAATGATACCTTTAGTCCAATTGTCAAAATTATAACTATTAGATTGTTACTATTTATAGCTGTTAGCTCCAATTGACCGATATGACAATTAGATGTTTCCAATGCTTTCCTTCATGAAAACTTTGAAAAAACTGTTTTTATGAAGCCACCATCTGGATTTATCCACCCGTAACTTCCAACATATGTGTGTCAACTTCAAAAATCTATATATGGTCTTCGGCAAGCACCTCGTGCATGGTTTTATTGTCTATCTACCTAGCTTCATACGTAAGGATTTTCTGACTTAAAAACTGACTCCTCCCTTTTCTACAAATGCAATGTGAAATTTTCAATATTTGTTCTGATTTATGTCGATGATATCCTAATAATTAGTAGCGATCAAAATGGCATCGTTACTTTACTTCAACTTCTTCATCAAGAGTTTCCTATTCGAGATCTTGGCAACGCTCATTTTTTCCTTGGCATAGAATTTCTCTCACATTCGGAAGGATGTCTTCTCTCTTAGAGCAAATATATCATTGGACTTTACAACGAGCTAAAATAGATGGTGCATATCTTATCTCCACGCTAATCATTGAAGGTGGTTTTACTGCACCTTCATCCTCCTCTTTAATGACTGACTCTCAAATCTATCGAAGCATTGTTAGTGTCTTATAATATGTCACCATTACACGATCCGATATTACTTTCGCTGTTAATCGTACTTGTCAATTTATACATTCTCCTACTGAACACCATTGGAAAGGTGTTAAGAGAATTCTTCGATATCTCAAAGGCAATGTTATACATAGTCTTCTTTTATATCGTCAGTCCTCCTGAGAGTTGATTGTGTACAGTGATGCAGATTAGGTCAGATCTCCCGAAGATAGGCGTTCTACTAGTGGGCATGTCATATTTCTTGGGCGAAATCTTGTTTCTTGGCTTTCAAAGAAGCAACTTAATCTCTCGCTCAAGCACTGAAGCTGAATATAAAGCTATAGTAAATGCGACGTCTGAAATTATTTGGCTATAATCTCTTCTTTCAAAATTACATTTTTCTCAAGCCGCTACGCCCAAAATCTAGTGTGCTAATATCGGAGCAACTTATCTTGCGGCAAATCTAATTTTTCATGTTCGTACCAAACATATAAAGATTGATTTTCATTTTGTTTGTGAACGTGTGGTGACTCAACGCCTTTCAATTTCTTACATCTCTACAGAAGATCAACTTATTGATATATTTACCAAGCTTTTATCTAGACAACGTTTCGCCAAGCTAGCACTCAAACTCAACGTTCAGTCATTCCTATTAAGTTTGTCGGAGGTAATGACAATAATAGATAATAATCTCAAATTGATTTCAATCAATTGAGTTTTATTATATTTGACATTATATCAAAATTAACATTGGTCGATAGTAAAAATAATATTTTCAAATTTATTATATTATCATAATTATTATGATTGTATGTCATAATTAATCTTTTTTTATTGGATAAATAACTTGTATAAATAAGTATATTTAGCTTCAATAATTAATAATATGAGAGTTATTCCAATTTTATTTCTTTTTATCCTTAACTGTTCTTTCACTACACTACGATGTTCGCGAGGGACGAGTGTGGTCTTGGCATCAATGAGTGTGGTAGGTACGTAGTTGGAAGAGGAAGAAGAAGTAGTTGGAAGAAGAAGAAGAAATAAAATGCTACTCACACATGGGTGGAATCTGTTTAGGCCTGATTTCATCGCCGCTTCTTAGTTGGTCACGTTGCTTCTCGGTCAAACCCGCAAGGGCAATCACATGCAGAGTCAAATTAAGAACAATAATCCTCCAATTGTTCGTTCCTCACTAATTGCGCACCTTAATTTTCTTTGCCCGGCAAGTGTATGATCTTTCGCCACACCTAAAAAATTCTACATTTTACTCGTATAAGTTTCGATATTATTTAAATCAGGGACGCGAATCTGAGACGTTGATTTCTGAATTGTTCATTATGACCCTTTTTATTTACCCTGACAACCGGTGAAAAACTTTAATGGAGTCAAATCGATTGTTTAATGTTGAAAAAATCTCGTTAATCATTTTTTAATGATAAATACATAATTTCATTAAAAAATTTCTAGAAGTACATTTTATTCAGAATTTTCTAAATTTATTGACATGAAATAATTCAATTAGATCTAGTTCCGGTCGGGTAGGGACTTGGTTAGGCAATGAAATTACATCCCGCTCTAAGTGATTCACAAGTCTGTGGTCGATCGTCCGGTTGGGCATACCCGACCGTCCGGTCGGATGGGGTGGCCCACCCAAGAGTCGTTGATAGCCGAAAGGCCGAGTCCCTCCGTGTGACCACTTTCGGTCGGTCAGCCAGATCCTAATGGATTCACAGCTACATAACAAGACCAGCCCAAATGGCCGCACTGTCTGAGTCGTTTAATTATGATCAAACTCTCTCAAATACAGCAAAATCTTCCAAATCTTCTCATTATGAGGAAAAAAAACATCTGCCATAATCATGTCTTTACAGAGCATCAAACATCAATGAGGATGGAAATGACAGTCTAAAGAGACCTTTAGGCGGTTGTGCCAAACCCTCGGAGAGACTAAGGCTGCCAGAAGATTATGTCAGAAGATTGACTTTTAATAAGATAAGACAGTCCCAACAAGACAGGACCTCTCGCTCCCTATATAAAGCCCCTTGGTGTTTTAGAAAGAGGATTCGGCTGCTGAAACAATTCCTTTTCCTCTTCTATTTCCTGTGTCCCCTTTTTTAGGTTCGATTCTAACCCAGCTCTGTTCTATCTGGTGGCCTTTGATCCCGACCTGAGCGCCACTGTAACTCATCTATATGACCGAGTCATCTAAGTGAGAGTACTCTTCATTCGATAGGATCAGATCCATTAATATGAAATAATTCCAAATTTTGAGTTATTTTTTTCAAAACTGACTGATATATTTCGTATGCGATTTGGAGAGGGAAACAAAACAAATTGACGACGCCGGATCTACGAGGAGGACGGCTTCCGAGTTCGAGCGGAGGCAGGGACACAGCTAAGCTCCACCGTTGGGGACCCCAGCCAACTAGCAGTGCACTGCGCGCCCCAGCGGAGGCACGGAGTTGCCATGTGCCCGCGGCAGTGCATTGACCGCGCTGGAAGACAGCGCCCAAGAGGACAAAACCAACCAATTGCCGCCTTCGCTCCCCGACGCACAAGCCTGGCACATGCCGGTCTCAGGGAGGGAGGAAGGAGGTGGAGGGCTTGGACACTGCTCGATCTACTGCATCCAACTGTGACATTCCAGAATGGAATACGAAACAGAGAAAGAAGACTGTCCGTCTGCATCGTCGTTGTGGCCGGGTGTCCTCAGGATTGTTGGAGATCGATTTCCGAACAAGAAATAGTTCATCGACGTCACTCTCGCTCTGTCATTTTCACCGAACAAGTGCAGAACAGCACGATTCAATACGAAGCGAAGGTACAGTGCTTCACTGATGTCGAAAACAGGACGGGATGAGGCATGAGCGTTCTTGCAAAAAAACAAAAAACAAAACAAAAATTGAAGAGCAAATGTAGACGTTAATGGGTGATCGAATGGAAGGGAGGGCTAGCTGACGGCCAGGAACGATGCATTATTATCGAGACTGCTCTGTTTGCCGCCGCCATCCTTGCCGTTGATGGAGGAGATGATGTTGGTCGCCGGACCAGTAGAAGCAGCGGCGTTGATGGTGTAGAGTGACCGGGATGAGGAAGAGTGAGGCCGGAAGGGTCTCATTGGGCTGGCGAAGGCCAAGCCCCAGGTCCTGGTTCGTCCGTGCGGCGCGACGCCTGTTCTGGCGGCAGGGGTTGAGGCCGATGCCCTGCTACGGATGTCGTAGTCGTCGGCGGCCGCTGCGGAAAGCCAGTAGGCCGACATCATCCCGAGTCCCCCAAAGATACCTCCGCATTTGATCGTCTCCTTCATCATATGCCGTTGGTCGCCGTCGTTCTTGTTGTGGTCGACTTGGATGGCGGTCTTGGGCTTGGCCTCGCGCTGAGACTCCACTCTCCGCAGCGTGCAGTCACCAAAGCCGGTGGAGATGCGCTCGAGGAAGTCGCCCGAGAAGCTTCTGCTGCCGCATCCCACGGACCTGGATCTCGACACCTTCCTACCGAATGAGGACGACGCCTGGCTGCCGCTTGGGCTCTGGGCATCCTCCGCTAACTTCCTGCCGGTCTCTGCTTCCGAACCATTTGACGGCGGTTGCGGATGCTGCTTGCCGGCGTCTCCATCACACCCTCCGCCCGAAGAGGATGAGGTGGATCTGCGCCTGTGGCCGTTCCCGTTGACGGCAGAAGAGTGGTAGAGGAAAGACCAGAAGCTCTTCTTCCGAGGGCTATCTGCGACGGCGGCGTCTCCATTGCTGCGGCCAATTCCAACCTGCGCGAGGGACGATCCGGTCGTCCTCGGCGCCACGGACTTGCTTCGTTTCAAAACCAGGCCACCGCCGTTAGCCACCGCGGCAGAAGCGGCAGTGTGACTAGTTCCACTGACTACGAACTTCCTTCCGCCGTTCGCGTAGCTACCTAAGTCGCGGCCGCTGCCTCTCTTCTTTTTGCTGCGACCGCCTACTAAGTAAGAGAACTTGGTCCTGCGGCCGTCACACGCAGGCGCGCCGTCGCACGAATAGACAGAGGCGAGCCCGGTGGCAACGACGTCGTCGCGGAAGGAGGTGGGGGAGGAAGGCGAGGGCTGGAGGGGGAGGAAGGGGGTGGACTTGGAGGAAGACACCAGCTTGCCCAGCTTCTCCTGCAAGCAGAAGGCGCACACCCCGCCCGCATTGCTACGGTAAGGGTGGTCCACGCACTGCATGCTCTCCCCCATGTCGTCCGCCACGCCCACCGCTACTTTGTCGGCCATCCTCCTCCTCCTCCTCCCCCCGCTCCTCCCGAGTTAAACCCTGGTCGTCCTCCGTACGCACCGCCTCCAATTTTGCGTCTCCAGCTCCAACTGCAACCTCTCATTAGTTGTGACAGAGAGAGAAGGAATGACTGAGATAGGAAGGCGACGGGAATGACTGCACGGCCCTGTTACAAGAACTCGTGCCGGGATATTCATCGGTATCATCTAGCCGTCGATCTCGTCATGTGACAAAAACGAAACGTTCATCTCCAACGTCCTTATTAGTCCTCCTCAATATTAATAAGGAAGAAGATAAATTATAATGACGGAAAAAATAAAAAAAATTAAGAGGAGAAATTTTTTACATAAAAAGTAGAGATTTACGCCAACTGACTGGAATCCAAGACTTTAAAATATTTATTTTATTTTAAATTAAAATTCTGATCGTGGGAGGGGCTGGGCCATCAAGACGGCCTGCTAATAATCTCTTGCAAACCCGGCTTTTTTAAATGAACTGAATTCAATTGGACCGTGGTGCAGTCGGACAACCAGATAAGTCGGTCTCGGTCGGATGCATCGTTCCATCATGCTTCTGTTATTTTGAATGTGGGCCAAACGCTCAATCATGCGCGCCGTGGATTCTGTGGTATGCCGGCCCAAAATTCGTGTGAGTTCCGCACACGTGTACGGTCATCCCTGCTCCAATTAAGAACATCGACCTCCCTAATTACTGCCCATGAAAATTTTGTTAAGCCTCTAGAACTATGGTACACTGGATGATTAAGGATGATTAATTATTTTTTAAACATAATCAATTCTTAATTATTATAAATTTTGTAAAAAAAATTCAAATGAGATATGTAACTGTGAAATATTAAATTTCTAAATCTTCAGCAGTACAAACTTCCCGAGTTATCTTGATGATCGATCAAAAATTTATATAGAATCGAACCGATCATTCAGATTTAGACCCGACCACGGTTCGGAACCGATGGTTCGACGGTTCAGAACTGCCGGTTCGACAGTTCTTGGGAGGTCGACCCTTAACCTTAACCGCCCAAGCCGGTTACGGTTCACGGTTCGGAACCGCCGGTTCACGGTTCGGAACAGCCGGTTTACGATTCGATTCACGGTTCGAGATTATTATATTAAAAAATTAAAAATAAAATATAAAATTTATTTTAAAATGGCTTGCACTTATATAAGTTGCCTACGTATCCCCTTAGGATGTAGGGGAATCAAAGCTTATGTAGTTCTTTTACATTTTTACCCTTTTACAATTTTTATCACTCACTTTTATTTCCTCCTGTTCCCGTTATATTCGTTCCTTCGGTATCAAATTCTTCGACTTCCTCTTTTGAAAGTTGCATTCATTGAATTCTTTTATCGGCTCTGGTCCAATCATCTAGTAATGCTTGAGCTTCCAATGAGTCGGGAGACATAGTTGATCGTCGTTCATCTAATATGTTACCGCCGGTAAGGATGGAAATAGGCTAGGCGGCCTATCAGGGCCTGTGGCCTGGCCTGTTTAAAAATAAAATAATAGTCAGGCCTGTTTGAAAGTCTATTTATCTTATCAGGTCAGGCCCAGGCTCAATATAAAGACTATGAAGTCTGACAGACCGGCCTGGGCATGTTAAAATTATATTATATAAATTGTCAAAATAAAGATTTGAACCTTGGATTTCTACCAAACAAGACCTTATCTACCACCCTACTTACCAATACACCATAAATCCCTTATAGCTATAAGATACAAATAAAATTACAAGTTTTGTAATCAGGCTTTGTAAATTACAAGCTTTATAAACAGACCACAGGTCAAGCCAGGCTATTAAACAGGTCAGGCTCAGGCCAAGAACAAAGCCTATAACAAGCCACAAGCCAGGCTCAGGCCAGTTTGTTATTATACAGGTCTGGCCTGTTAAGGTAGAAGTCTGGCCTGGCCTGGCCTAGCCTGTTTCCATCCCTAGCCGTCGGCATTGAACGTCTGCTCCACAATAACAGTTGACACTAGAGAAGTTAAAATTGCTTTTGCGATCACGGAGAGAACGGGAAAACTTTGAGCCTTCTGTGACCATCACTTCAAGATATCGAAATCTTCGCTATCTGCTTCATTAAAATCAAAAGAAGTCATAAAATAATTCTCAAGTTCCTGTGTGGAACTTGAGAATCCTCGTGGACGTTTCGTCCGTTCTTTAAATAAAAGTTGTGCTTTTGTAAGTTTTAAATTAGTACTAGTAGGTTGTTGTGTTTCAGAAATATTAGTTTGTATTAACATAATATTGATTATAATGATCATATAAATAATTTCTAATATTATATATAATATTAACTGTATCTGAAGAAGAAGAATCTTTAATAGGAATTAAAGCGTCATGATATAAAGTTAACATTTCTTGTAAAACTTCTAATTTAAATCTAGGGTCTAAAGCAAAAACAATTAAATACATTTAAACAATAAAATAAAAATATATTTCTCATTTAATTTTCATAGCTAATATGCATAAAATTAAAGCTTTATTATTGACATGTTCATTTAATATTAATACTATACTATAAAAATTCACTAAAATTAAATGAGCAGTGGAATAATAAACACCGAAAAATTATTCAGTTGCATCGTTAAATATTTTTAAAATTTCACAAATATTACTACAAATATTCCATTATTGTGAAAATAAATATATATTAGTATTACTATTTTGTGTAAAAATAAACATAATAAATCTTTATATTGAAATAAATCTTGTAATAATTGATATATTGAATTCCAACGTGTTGGAACATCACGTGAAAATTTTTTAGGTCTCATTCCATTAGCTTTACAAAATTTATCTCATTATTTCATCATAGATGGATGCAACCATAAATATGAAATTGCGATTCTAATTGGTTGAATATAATTTTCTAAAAGTTTTAATCCATCTTGAATACATAAATTTAAAACATGACATACACAACGAATATGAAAAAATAAACCACCAATAACAGGTTGACAAACAAATTTTAGTTCATATATAGAAGCGGTATTAGAACTAGTATTATCTAATGATATTGAAAATATTTTATGAGCCAATCCATATTCTAAAATTAAACATAATAATTATGCAATGGTATGGGCAGTATGTGATTCATCAAAAACTCTATAAGCTAACAATCTTTTTTTGGAGGATCCAAGAGTTATCAATCCAATGGCATGTCACACCCATATAAGAATGAGTTTGCCAATGATCACTCCAAATATCGGAACATAAAGAAACATTATTATTTAATTTACTAAATTCATCAATTAAATTCTTTTTTCCTTGTTTTACTAATCTTTTAATTGTACGAGTAAGTGTAGTCCTAGGAACACGTTTAACAGCTGGATTAAGAGATTCGTTGCAAAAATCTTCAAATGTGTATATAGATCCAAAACTAAAAGAAAGATGTTCTACGGAAACAAATTTAGCTAATGATTCTCTTAATTTATTATCCGAATATAAAAATAAACCAGAATCAGTACTACTACCATTAGAAAATCTTGATAATTGTGTTTGAGAACGGTCAAGCCCATATTCCGTCGGGTGCTTCGTTTCTACATGTTATTTCAACGACCCATAGCCGTCGCCGGCTTAGAATTTGTAGGAAGCATTGCAATGCTTACATTTTGCAAGCAATTCTCTCGACAGAAGTGTGACCTTCTCAAAATGTTTAGTGAAAATAGAAGATTTAAAAGAGGATTTTCCCAAGTCGTAGAAGTAATTGCATCAGTACTTTCTTACGTTTCGAGCATCGGAGGGCGCTGGGGCTAAGCCTCGGTCTCATCATCGGTGGATTGAATTTGAATGTTAGGATCCTCATACGCTATTTCTTTTCCCCTCCGAGATCGAGATGATGAAGCTCCGTGACTACCTTCCATTGTAGAGAAGTTGAGACTTGAGATTTGAGAATGAGAGATTGAGAGAAAAGAAGTGAACTCCCTATTTATAATGTTTGAATCATAACGGTCACTAAATCATAGTCATTGATCAAAAAACAGTCAAATAATCTTAACCGTTGAAAAAAATCAAAAAAAAACCAACGGCACCGAACCGCCGGTTCGGTGATTTTCATCTCACGCGAACCGTATCGATTCAACCCAGCGAACCGAGTCAATGGGCCACCCGGCCCAGTGACCCGGGCCGGGTCTGGGTTGAACCCGGCCCGTGGGCAAGTCTATCCAAATTCAATGTTATCCAACTTAATTATTATTATTTTTTTAATGAAAACGTTGTTAGGTCTCCATTAAAATTCTGAGAAAATTAAGATAATGCATTATGAACTTGACTCCACGTCACTTCGAGAGCAAACTAAGAAATATCTGACTGGACCAGCTGTATATGAAAGATTACCTGAGGCAACAACAAAAACTCCTGCATATAAACAGACTGCGATCAACCAGAGGCAATTGTCTGCTGTAGACAGTTTGAAGACCAGAATCATTTTAAAATTAGATGAATGAATCAGCTTTATCGATGAGTAATAACTGAAATTATGGTTTAGGAATTAGCATCTCGAGTGTGTTGCTCTTATTCTGCATACTTTTGAACATCAGATGCCATTTTTGCTTGTGTTGCTCCAAATACACGAAAGGAAGATAACGAGAATTCAAGCATTTGAGTAGAAGTTAGGTCCCACAATTTCAAGTAACCCTTTGGGGTTGTCGACATGGACCCAGTGGCCGGACTTAGGCAGGAGATGAAATGAAACCTTTCCTTCTTTGGGCCTCCTTCGCTTTTGAGAGAGGTGATTGAGTCGGGTAACGACATGCTCAGGCCACCTGTCACTGTTCTCTGCTCGAACAATAGCAATCTCCAATTCATTTGGTGGAGATTCCAATAGAGACCAATAGCTCTCTTCCCTGCCGTCATATTTTTATTCTTCAAATATTGCAAATAATTGAATATGAAATATATGATGGAAAAATCAACAAGGATCGGGCGTCTAGTCACTATACCTGTAGGAATTAAACATATCTATGCAAGCCTGAAGATCAAAAGCCCACTCTACATGTGAACCGTCATTATTCAGGTTGCTCCCAATCCAATTGGAGAGCATTTTTGAAAATCCAAGACTCAGCATATGGTCGATGACCCACCTAATATGGAAATGAAACATCTGATGATTAGTAACATATTTACGAATAATATGAGATAGTCCATTGTGTTTCTTAATTCAACGGAAGAAACACAGAAGCAAAATCACTTAGCGAACCATGGGACTGATATAGATAAATGGTGAGAATGACACCAAATTGGTACTAACCTCACAATTCAGGAACATCATGTAGCTCCACATACACTAGCCTAAACCCGAGCACGGGCCCAAACTCAGCCCGGACGCAGACCCGGTCTGCTGGGTCAAACCGGAACCGGCGCGGTAGGAGGTCTGGTTCCGGTTCGAGCTGCCGCTGAACCAGCGAGTCGAACCGCCGGTTCAGCGGAATTTTTTTTCCCGCCCGTTGGAACCGGCGGTTCCAACGGCTCCGAACCGCCGGTTCCATTGGGTTTTTTTTGATTTTTTTTCAACGGTTAAGATCATTTGATCGTTTTTTGATCAATGACTATGATTTAGTGACTGTTATGATCCAAACTCTATAAATAGGGAGTTCATTTCATCATTTTCACACGCATCTTCTCTACTCTCATTCTCAACTTCATATTCTCTATGCGTTTTCGACTCCATCTTTTCGACGACAATGGAAGGAGGTCGCGGAGCTTCATCATCTCGATCTAAGAAGGGGGGAAAAAATAACACACGAGGATCTCGACATTCAAATTCAATCCACCGATGATGAAACCGAGGCCCAGCCCCAGCACCATCTGATGCCCGAAACACAAGGAAGTACCGATGCAATTACTTCTATAGTTCGGGAAAATCCTCCTCTAAAATCTTTATTTTAACTAAACATTTTGAGAATGTCACTCTTCCGTTGGAGAATTGAGTGCAAAATGTAAGCACTGCAATGCTTCCTACAAATTCCATTCCGGCGGCGGCTATGGGTCATTGAAACGACATGTAGAAACGAAACACCCAACGGAATATGGACTCGACCGCTCTCAAACACAATTATCTAGATTTTCTAGTGGTAGTAATACTGATTCCGGTTTATTTTTATATTCTAATAATAAATTAAGAGAATCATTAGCTAAATTTATTTCGTAGAACATCTTTCTTTTAGTTTTAGATCTAAATGCACATTTAAAATTTTTGTAAAGAATCTTTAATCCATGTGCTAAATGTGTTCTTAGGACTACACTTACTCGTACAATTAAAAGATTAATAAAACAAGGAAAAAAGAATTTAATTGATGAATTTAGTAAATTAAATAATAAAATTCTTTATGTTCCGATATTTGGAGTGATCATTGGCAAACTCATTCTTATATGGGTGTGACTTGCCATTGGATCGATAACTCTTGGATCATCAAAAAAAAATTGATAGCTTATAGAATTTTTTACATACTGCCCATAACATTGCACAATTATTATGTTTAATTTTAGAAGAATATGGATTTACTCATAAAATATTTTCATTATCATTAGATAATGCTAGTTCTAATACCGCTTCTATAGAACTAAAAATTATTTGTCAACCTGTTATTGGTGGTTTATTTTTTCATATTCGTTATGTATGTCATGTTTTAAATTTATGTGTTCAAGATGGATTAAAATTTTTAGAAAATTATATTAAACCAATTAAAATCGCAATTTCATATTTATGGTCGCATTCATCTATGATGAAACAATGAGGTAGGTTTTGTAAAGCTAATAGAATGAGAACTAAAAAATTTTCACGTGATGTACCAACACGTTGGAATTCAACATATCAATTATTACAAGATTCATTTCAATATAAAGATTTATTATGTTTATTTTTTACACAAAATAGTAATACTAATATATATTTATTTTCACAACAATGGAATATTTATAGTAATATTTATGAAATTTTAAAAGTATTTAACGATGCAACCGAACAACTTTCCGGTGTTTATTATCCCACTGCTCATTTAGTTTTAGTGAATTTTTCTAGTATAGTATTAGTATTAAATGAACATATTAATAATAAAACTTAAACTTCTTGCATATTAAGTATGAAAATTAAATGGGAAAAATATTTTTATTTTATTCCTAAAATTTATTTAATTGCATTTGCTTTAGATCCTAGATTTAAATTAGAAGTTTTACTAAAAATATTAACTTTATATTATGACACTTTAATTCCTATTAAAGATTCTTCTTTTCTAGATTAGTTAATATTATATATAATATTAGAAAATTATTTATATGATCTTTATAATCAATATTATATAAAATATGAAATACAAACTAATATTTCTGAAACACAACCTACTAGTACTAATTTAAAACTTACAAAAGCACAACTTTTATTAAAAGAACGGACGAAACGTCCACGAGGATCCTCAAGTTCCACACAAGAACTTGAGAATTATTTTACAACTTCTTTTGATTTTAATGAAATAGATAGCGAAGATTTCAATATCTTAAAGTGGTGGTCACAGAAAGGTTCAAAACTTTCCTGTTCACTCCGTGATTGCCAAAGAAATTTTAGCTTGTCCAGTGTCAACTGTTGTTATGGAGTAGACGTTCAGTGCCGACGACAACATATTAGATGAGCAGCGATCAACTATATCTCCCGACTCATTGAAAGCTCAAGCATTACTAGACGATTAGACTAGAACCGAGAAAAGAATCCAAGGAATGCAACTTTCAAAAGATAAAGTCGAAGAATTTGATACCGAAGGAACGAATACAACGGGAACTAGAGGAGATGGAAGTGAGTGATGTAAATTGTAAAAGGATAAAAATGTAAAAGAACTACGTGGGCTTTAATTCCCTATACCCTAAGGGGATACGTAGGCAGTTTAAATAAGTGTAAGCCCTTTTTTTAATAAATTTTATTTTTTAATTTTTAATTTTTAAAATTTTTAATATAATAATCTCGAACCATCGTGAACCGTAGCGAACCGTGAACCGACGGTTCCAAACCGTAAACCGTAACCGTCTTGGGCGGTTAAAGTTAAAGGTTGATCCCCCACGAACTGTCAAACCGGCGGTTCCGAACCGTCGAACCGACGATTTCGAACCGTGATCGGGTCTACACTAGCCATGCAACTTTGTCCCTTCCACCTCCCTCCTGCAGACATCTCACTAATGATTTAATTCTTCAAATTTATTAATAGAGATCCTCATCATTACCCAGGGCAACAACCATGGACCCATTGGGTTTAACATGGTGTTTCTTCTATAGTAGGATTTGGTGAGAATCAATCTTGTGAAACTTTTCTAGGATTTTCACTCTAGTGCTTCACACTTGAAAAGAATCAACTACTTTCATATTGCTCTTATTCGGAGAGATTCAATGGGTGTGTCAAGCTTCGTATTTTGACCAATTGCCCGAGAACACCCATTGGCAAAAGCAAACCGCCACACCTCCACACCACCACCAATTTTGCAATGCATGGGTTCCTTCACTACTGCCTGTGGATCCATATTAGTGAATGGCAGGCGGGGTGTTTGGTTCAAATGTGGTAGAGCACTCAGCCAAGGCAACTGTTCGGTGGCTCATATCTGAAAAAGGGATGTTATGGAAATTTTTCCTAAGAAAAATCTATGAAGATTTTTCTTAATAAAATTCTGTTACGATTTTATCGGGTCTGAGTTTAGACATTATTTATAGGGTCATTGTAAACCTATTAGATTATCATAATCATTATGATCAAAAGAATAATGTGTATTCTCTTGTATAGAGAGAATGCTAATAAAGCTTCGGCCTTTTTTTTTGAGTAGACACGTCGTCGAACCACAATAACTTTTCTTCTCCTTCTTCTCTCTCCTTTCTTCTTCCTCATGTTTTTCTTTCTCTTTATGCGTCTTTGTCTCGTTACTCCACGCAATCTCTTTTTCTCTTCCTCTTCTTTTGTGTGTTAGAGATTGAGAGGTTGTTGCCCCCGTTTGTGCAACAACCGGTATCAAAGCAAGGTTTAGCGGATTTCTTCAACATGTCGAGAACGTCTTCTATGAAGTTTGATATGGTGAAGTTTGACGGAACCGAACACTTCGGATTATGGCAAAAGAGGGTCAAAGATTTGTTGGTGCAACAAGCATGGCGAAGACACTAGAAGAAAGGAAACCGAAAAGCATGGAGAGATCTGATTGGGAAGAACTTCAGGCGAAGACAATGACAATAATCAAGCTTTGCCTTACGGATGATGTGATGTACCATGTCATGGACGAGGAGTTATCGGTGGCAGTTTCGCAAAAGCTAAAAAGCCGATACATGTCAAAGTCTTTGACAAACAAGCTATATCTTAAATAGAAATTATTCGAACTGAAGATGACAGAGAAAACCGATCTGAGCCAGCACATCAACGTATTCAACCAGATTGTGAGTGATTTGAAGCGGGTTGATGTGAAGATCGAGGACGAAGACAAGGCGTTGATGTTGCTAAATTCTCTACCTTCATTTCCTACGTATGAGAATTTGATTACTACTTTAATGTGGGGAAAGGAAACTCTCAAATGGAGGAGGTGTGCTTTGTTGGGCTTTCATCAGAGGAAGAAAGCAAGTGACGAAATTTCTCAAGAAATTGTGGTAAATAATAACCAAGAGCGTGGTAGGAGCAAAACTTATGTATGGATCAAGCAGCGACGACAAGGCCCATTCTAAGTCGAGAAGGAAGAATGTAATCACATGCTACAAATGTGGAGGCAAAGGTCATATAAAGAGAAATTGTCGAGAGATAAAGAAATATATTGCAGAAAACAAAGGTAGTTCGGTAAAGTTTGCAAACATAGTTGAAGCAATTCAGAGAGCGATGATAGAGATATAATATTAGTTATGTAGAATACGGAGCAGCTGACGGATGCATGGATATTAGACTCTGCATATTCATATCACATGACTCCAAACAAGGAGTGGTTTAACACCTACTAGGCAGTGGATTCTGATTCAGTGTTGATAGAAAATGATGTGTCATGCAGAATCATCGGCATAGGGAACATCATAATCAAGATGTTTGATGGTGTGATCAGAACTTTATGTGATGTCATATACATACCAGATCTAACGAAGAATTTGATCTCACTAGGCACACTGGATGACATTGGTTGTAATTACAAATCAACGAGCGGGGTGATGAAGGTCAGCAAGGGAACTCTGACGGTAATGAAAGGGCAAAAGGTAACAGGAGCATCTACAAGTTGATAGGGACTACAGTTGTAAGTGGAGTCACCTCAATAGAGTCTGAATCAGAAAGTACAATCTTGTGGCATAAGCGGTTAGGGCATATGTGCGAACGTGGGATGCTGGAGCTTCACAAGAGAGATTTGTTGAAGGATGTCAAGGCGTGCAAGCTTGAATTTTATAAATTGTCCATGGGAAACAAAGCAAAATGCAATTCAAGACAACAACACACAAGACGGAGATTCTAGACTATGTACATATAGATCTCTGGGACTAGCCAGTGTAGCATCACGTGGAGGGCACTTGTATTTTGTGAGTTTTATTGATGATTACTCACGAAAGGTCTGGTTTACTTCATGCGTCATAAGTCGGAAACTTTTGCGAAGTTTAAATTATAAAAAATTGAAGTGGAGAATCAGACAGGAAGGAAGATCAAAGTTTCAGGAAGGAAGATCAAATATCTTAGGTCAGACAATAGGATTGAGTACATGAATTCAAAATTTCAGGAAATTTATGAGCAGTTGGAATACTGAGATATTTCTCGATTCGCAGATGCCTCAGCAGAACGGTGGGGAGAAAAAGTTGAACAAGACAATCATTGAGAAGACAAGATGTCTCAGGCTGAATACAGGACTAATAAATAGGGCTAACGGGTCAAATGGCGGGCCGGCCATTTCTGACCCGATAGAAACCCAACCCAACACAATCCAAGGCGGGCCGTGGGTTAGGCGGGCCAACCCGCGGGCCCATAAACATAATTTAGATTTCGAAATGTACAAACGAGTATGTCAAAGAAAGATTAATTGTTAGATCACCACGGGCCAACCCAAGAACAAAATTCTAACCCAACCCACTAAATTGAAACCCGATAAGCTCTACTATAAAGAATCTGGATAAAAACGATAAACATAACGGAAATTTGAATATCAGGGAATATGGATAGGGAATCCAGTAGATTACTCTTATCTTCGAGCTTTTGGATGTCCAGTCTATATGCACATATCTAGTGAGAAAAGATCAAAGCTAGATGCAAAGTCAAAACAGTGCATTTTTCTAGGGTATCAGAAAGGAGTTACAGACTTCAAGCTTTGGGATCCAAAGGCAAACAAAGTGGTGATCAGCAGAGATGTGGTGTTTAACGAGAAGGTCATACTACAACATACTCAGGAAGAACGAAAGGAAACATCACAAAGCAACAAGGAGAAAGATGTTGTGCAGGTGGAGCTAGAGGCTCATGACTCTGATGATTCTAGCTCAAAGTACACGGAGCATCACACTATAGCTGGTGGCAGAACGAGACGAGTCATAAAGTCACCCACTAGATACGGATTTGAGGACTTAGTGTCTTATGCACTCATCACCAGTAGCGGAGACCCTACATCTTTTCAGAAGGTGGTACACAACTCTAAGAAGAACAAGTGGATGGGTGCCATGGCGGAGGAGATGGAGTCGCTGCATAAGAACCAAACATGGGATCTAGTGGAACTTCATGAGGGAAAACGAGCTATATGGTGAAAGTGGGTATTCAAGAAGAAGAAAGCTTTATGGCTTATAGGATTAGTCAAAGAACTAGGCATTCAACAAGGTGGAGTCAAGTTGTTATGTGATAGTTAGAGTGCTATCTATTTGGCGAAAATTCAAGTGAATCATGTAAGAACCAAGCACATTAATGTGAGGTTTCACAAGATCAAAGAGTTGATTGCTTCCGAGGAAATTCAACTTGAGAAGGTTCACACTGCAGACAATGCTGCAGACATGTTGACAAAGCCAGTGACAGCAGAAAAGTTCAAGCATTACTTAAACTTGATCCATGTCTCTAAATGCTAGAGGAAGGAAGCCCAAACTCAGAGTTCCAAGCAGAGTTTTGATTAAATACTCGTGTTCTTCGAAGGGGTTAATATTCGTCGAGGTGGAGATTGTTGACGGGTGGCTCATATCTGAATAAAGGATATTATGAAAGAAAAATCTATTAAGATATTTCCTAAGAAAATTCTGTTAAAATTTTTCTTAACAAAATTCTGTTACGGTTTTACTAGGTCTGGGTTTAGGCATAATCGTTATGATCAAGAGAATAATATGTATACTCTTGTGTAAAAAGAATGCTAATAATACTTCAGTCTTTTTTTATAGAGTAGGGACGCCACTGAGCCACGTAACTCTTCTTCTCCTTCTCTCTCCTCTTCTTCTTCCGCTGTTTCTCTTTCTCTTTGTGTGTCTTTGTCTCATTGCTCCGCGCGATCTCTTTCTCTCTTCCTCTTCTTCCGCGAGTTAGAGGTTGAGAGGTGTTGCCCCACGTTTTGCACAACAATAACTCATTGCCTTTATTTCTCTTCACTCTAACAATTGATTGCCTTCACCATATGTTGAGAAGGGAACAAAAGCAAGGGCTTTTAAGTGGCACAGCCAGGGAGTAGCATTAACCTGACTTTCAAATCTTGCAATATGCTGGAGCTGAATTTTAATCTCGGCATTGTTAAGGCAGCTTCCTTAACTTTCCGTAGAATCCAGGACAATTATTAAAATGTTTCCTTATCTTACATTGATCCTCACCCGATTAGAGGTGCAACTCAAGGACGAGTTTTCAATTGCTCACGAACTGTCTACCTATTTCTTATTTAGCTTTTCAGCTGAGGATAGGTAGGACCAACAAAGAATATTAGAGCAATTGATTTCCAGAGTTTCAGGTTATCTTGAACAGTAGAAAGCCTTCTCGTTGCGATGGCATTCAGTAGCACTTTCTCCTCCCTAGATGTTTGCCCATCTAAGGTGTACCTAATTCCCCTATGGATCATTAAAATAAAATTATCTATGGCAATGTTTTTTTGGCATCACCGAACCAAGACCATCTCAATCGTGTGCAGTCTAGTTGCTTGGTATTTGGTTGCCATATTTCATAGTCTCAGCATTATTGATTTAAAGACTTTCCACCTAGCCTTCCTCTATTGTTAGCAATTACTTCTAAACTAAAGAGGGATTATAGCCTGGATGAATGTGATCGACTATAGCTATTTTTAAAACCTCCCTTGGCAACTAGCAAATTTTTAACAGGGACTGATCATTCTCCTTGAACTGCGTTTAGCAAACTAGATATTTTAAATATTTGATCATGCTGCAGGTAAGGACTAGAACTCGAAACAATGCTTTCTGGCATGGGTACTAACATGAGGAAATTATGATCAAGAATGCCTTTCCCAACCAATATAATTAGTATCCTTAGGGAACTATCGTTTGAGTGCCTTCTACCGAGACTGACAAACAATCAGCCTGTATGTTAGCTTGATCTCACTGCTCTGGAGAGTTTAGCAAGCTCAATTCAGCCAGTGCTCTGCTCCTCTTCCTCCTTTTGAAGATGGTCATTTAATGATGAACTATTGTACACACTATCAGATCCTAATCACTTGTGATCAGGCAGAGAGGCTTTCTGAACTCTTGTTGGCATTGCTGGTATCCTCCAAAGATCAAGGTTTTTATGTGGCTTCCTCTGTGACAAGGGCTCAACTCCAAAGACCTGCTTCTTAAGAAAAGGGTTCCGCCACTAATCCCTTTTTTTTTGTATGTGCTCATTGAATTCCATGCCCTGCAAGGAATCAAGTATGCATCTATTTTTTTTCATTGCTCTATGACCTTGTCAAGTTGGTTTGTATTGTTGCAGCTGTTTGGTCTCAGTAGTTGGAACTTTTTCACCTGAATCATGGCTAATATGAGCTCAATAGTCCCAAGACGATTCATTTAATCACGACTGCAGATTCTACTCCCAGATGGATAGACTTCTTATGTTGTTGAAGAGTTTAGCCCTGACTGACTTATTTGAGATTGCACCTTAAGTTGTGGGACAAGGTGCTCCTTCACATTAAGAAAGGCAATTTTTGACAAATTGTTTGGATCTTCTGTCATTAGGCTGCAGGTGTTTGTAATGGGAAGCTACTTCATTCCGATGCACTCCTAAACAAAAAAAAATTAATGAACCAGGTAACAGGCGGACTTGGGGTGACCAGCCCAGCCCCACGGAAGTTTCCCACTGGTCACCAAGGTAAATCGGGAAACGTTCGCAGCGGACGGTCTAGAAGTCTAGCGTCTCAGGGTTTGCGCCCTATTTGGAGGAAAAATTCTTGCAAAATACGCCGTAGCTAGGGATCAAACCGCGAATGTCTAGGATGATAACTAGTCGTCCTGCCACTACACCATAGCCCCGGGGGCTCCGATGTACTACTAAACGTAGTAGCAGGGAATTGTTTATAACTGATGTTGTAAATGTTGATGAAGTCTAACCTGATTGTTGTTTTGGTATTGACACCGATTTAAGTTTGGTTGAGTGAGATCGGAAGTCCTGGTCGGGGACTGGACACAAAATTCTGGTGAGTGAAGCCGAGTCCTAGCGAGTGAAGCTTGGTGAAGAAAATCCCGGTGAGTGAAGCCGGGTCCTAGCGAGTGAAGTCGGGTCCTAGTGAGTGAAGCTAGGTGAAGAAAATCCTGGTGAGTGAAGTCGGGTCCTAGCGAATGAAGCTAGGCGAAGGAAATCTCGGTGAGTGAAGCTGGATGAAGGAAATCCCGATGAGTGAAGCTGGGTCCTAGCGAGTGAAGCTAGGTGAAGGAAATCCCGGTGAGTGAAGCTGGGTCCTAGCGAGGGAAGCTAGGTGAAGAAAATCCTAGTGAGTGAAGCTAGGTTGAACTAAGTCCCGGTGAGTGAAGCTGGGCACGAAGTCTTGGTCCAGGGGACTGAGCATTAAGTGTACTGGTCGGAGAGGGCTCGTGAGCTCGTTCTCCGGGACCAGAATGAGCCAGAGAAGGCAAGGGAGCCTGTTCTCTGGACTTAGGGTCGAAATGATCGGAGACGGATCGGTCTGAAGTCCGATCAGGGGGTTGGCACGAACCCCCTCGGTTGTGGATCGGTCTGGAGTCCGATCAAGGAGTTGGCACGAACTCCCTTGATAATAGATCGGTCTGGTGGCCGATCCAGGGTGTCTGATCGGTCTGGTGACCGATCAGAAACATATCAGAAACAAATCAGAAACATTCTGTTTGGTTTCTGATCGTTCTGGTGAACGATCAGAATCATATCAGAAGGTTTCTGTTGGAAACTCTGATCGGTCGATGGACCGATCAGGGCATGGCCTGGACCGATCAGGCAGAAGCCTTATCGGTCAGGCTCTAGCCTGATCGGTCTGTTTTATCGATCAGGCCTTGACCTGATCGGTCAAGTGACCGATCAAGTGGCTGTGGCCTGAAGGGTCAGACCATGACTAATCGGTCAGTGGACCGATCAGGGATCTTGACCCTCATAACCCTGAATTCGCACAGAAGGCTTGGGGATCGGTCTGGTGACCGATCCCTGATCTCTGATCGGTCAGTGAGACCGATCAGATCATTGCTGGATCGATCAGAGTTGAGACTGATCGATCAGTAGGGTGACTGATCGGTCCGGTGACCGATCAGCGCCTCTGAACTTTAATTTGAATCACTGTCAGACTTCCTGATAACTTCTGATTTCTGTTGATTTACTTCTGATACGCTTTGATTTGCTGTGCTAATCCTTCTGATGAGGATGCAGGTGATACAGAGATGACACAAACCAAGAAGGAAGGTCAATTGGCGACTTTCACTTCAGCAGGTTTGTCTGTTTTCTGTTCGCAGGATTCAACGGCTTTTGGCGCGGGCTGGCGACTGTCTGGCGGGTTGCCGACTGACCTGAGGCTCAACTGAAGAGGTCTTCAGTGGACTGAGCGCCCAGTGGAGGTCAGTGGGTCAGTGGTGACGGAGCCATGGTTCAGCGGTTGCAAACGCGCCTGGTGAGGAGCAGGAAGCTTAAGAGGAGGCTGGCCAAGTAGAGAGAGGAAGAAGTTTTGAATCGATCAGAAACCAAGCAGACACAACGAGGACGAAGAGCTGAGTGAAGGTTCTTGCGTTAGGGTTGTGCTGTGTTGTGCTCTGTGAAGTTTTCTCTTCTTTGTGCTCTCTGTGCTCGCGCTCTGTAAGCTTTCTCGAGTCTCTGTGTTTTGTTTGTGGAGAGGTTACTCCACCGAGAAGGAGGTTTTGATTATCCGGATTTCCGGGACTTGATCTGCCAACGATCAAGGGATCACCCACCTCACGAGCACGCCAAGGAGTAGGGGCAAGTTATCCCCGAACCTTGTAAACCTTCTGAGTTAGCGCTGATTTGTTCTCTGTCTTTCTGTTCTGTGTTTTTGTTTCCGCTGCTAACCCTAAGTGCAGAAAGAAAAAGAAGCCAGTTTTGTGGCTGGCAATTCACCCCCTCCCCCCTCTCTAGCCATCCAAGATCCAACAGTAAAATGCTATGCATGCCTATTCACCAATTCAATCTGAGTGAAGCTAGTTCATTCTTTTCAATTTTCACCAAAAAAGGATAAATGCTTATGAAGTAGTCTTTTGTTTAAGAAGACTCGAAAGGGGAACTTGGTGAACAATTTCAATTTACTGAAGCTAGTACCAAGTTTGAATCAACCAGCTTCTATTTGGTTGGCTAGGTATCTAGACCATGAATAAACAGGTGGTATGCAATGAGGGTTTGAGTTGTCTTGTAGTTCTTTAATTGTATATTCTAATAGTAGATTTCTATAAAGCTTTTCCAGCGAATAGGTCAAAACTTTTCTATGATTGTACGGATATGTTGATTTGTAGGGTGATCGCTTATACCATGAGGATAGGCTTGGAATATGAAATCAAGCCAAACAACAAAATTGCATTGAAAAGATGGTACAAATGGATCATATATGTATTCATGAGCCCTGCTGAAGCTATGTTAACATTTTGATCGGTTGCATCAAAAGCTTAGACTAATTATCTAACACATGATTCTTTACCATAAAGATCTAGCTCCAAATTGTAGACAGCAAGAAAGATTAAAATGAACCTAACCTTTGCTTATAAAACACATTGATTCAGGCACAACTTCTATGCTTATATCAAGCCATCACCCAGAAAACAATTAAGGCTGAAACAAGTTGATTAACATTAATCACTTGGTAAGGACCCATGACGATCCAGTCCTCGCCGGTCCATGGCGACCAAATCATGGTCGGTCCCAAATCCGGATAAAGAAGGAGAGTTGCGTTAGGTTGTCAACCTACATTAAACTATGACAAATGTTGAATGACTGGATCCATTAAATTATTATGCTAATGCTAAGTTGTTCACTGAAAAGAAGGCGTTGGAATGTTCTAATGTCTCGGCAAGGACCGCTACATCTCCAGAACTTGGGTATAGTGTTAAATATGCAGGAGTTCGTATTGCAGGGTCCGACTGTAACATATCGACAAGGACTGCCCCATGAGAACTTGGGTGTAGTGTTAAATAAGCAAGAATTCTCACATCATAGGTTGGGTAAGAATAGATATTATAAGAAACTAATAGTCTAAGATTTAAAGCATAGAATATAAGAACTCATTAGTAAAGCAATGAAAGTAGTAGATACGATAATTAGGAGAATAATTAGTATTTTGAATGCACAGGAGACAAAATGGGTAAGCGAGAAAGCAAAAATAATAGATAACTCGGGTTTTAAATTATAGTACAAAAGAGTAAAATAAGTAATGGAGTGCATATTTTTGTAAATAGTTCGTTAAAGAATGAAATTTAGGAGTAGTTAGAAAGGGGATAGAATTATAACTCTTAAGATAGTAGTAGCGAAAAAAATTATGAATGTAATTAACATATATGCACCTAAATAGGATAAGATGAAAATATATCAAGGTTTTGAGACGGCCTAGATGAAGTATTATAAAATATTCTGCCAACTAAGATGTATTTTAATAGGAGATGATCTAAATGGGCATATCGGAGTGAAAAATAAGGAATATGAGAAGATACATAGGGTTATGGATTTAGAATAAGAAATGGAGAAGGAAAAAATATATTAGATTTTACGATAGCATATCACCTTATATTAGCTAATACGTTTTTTAAGAAAAGAAAGAACACTTGATCATGTTCAAAAGTGAGAATAATAAATAGCTAATGAACTTTCTTATGATTAGAAAAAGGGATAGAAAGATTTATAAAAATTACAAGATAATTCCTGGGGAAAACTTAACTACCCAATTAATAGTGTTGGATATACGCCTCAAACATATTATTAATAGAAGAAAACATACACGACTCCTAGAATTAAATGGTAAAAATTAAAGGATAAGAAGCAAAATATATTTAAGAAGAAGGTATAAGTACAAACATTAGGTGAAAAATACGACGACTCTAATAGAACATGGAATAAGATAATATCAAAGTTGAACATAATAATCAAGAGTATACTCGGTCAGTCAAAGGAGTATGCACCAAGTAAGAAATCTAGTGGTAAAATAAGAAAATAAAGGAGAAAGTGAAAGAAAAAATGAATACCTATAGAATTATATATTTATAAGAACAAGGACAACTTAAAAAAAATATACAATAACCAAGAAAGCAATGAATAAAACAAAGAAGAAAACTTTTGAACGATTATATTGAAAATTAGATATAAAAGAGGAAAAAGACATTTATAGAATAATTAAAGTGAGAAAGAAGAAGACAAGAGATCTTATCCAAACAAAAGGTATTAAAGATGAATCCAATATAATACTAGTAAATGATGGAGATATAAAAGAGAGGTGAAAGACCTATTTTTATCAACTTTTTAATGAAGGTTTAGGTGACCAACTTAACTTAAGTAATTTAAATAGGTCAAATGAGTATAGAAATTTAATTTTTTATTGTAGAATTCAAATTTCATAAAATGAATAAGCTTTAAACGAGATGTAAAATGAAAAAAAAAAATCATTGGACTAGATGATATTCCGATAGAGGTATGGAATTGCTTAGGGAAATAACGTATTGAATGACTTACAAAATTATTTAACATGACATTGAAAACGAAAAAATATGTTATTAATGGAAGGTAAGTACTGTAATTTCCTTATATAAGAACAAGGGAGACGTACAAAATTGTACAAGCTATAGGAGTACTAAACTAATGAATAAAACCATAAAATTTTGGGAAAGTAATAGAAAAAAGATTAAGGAAGGAGATCATGGTAACTGAAAATCAATTTGAATTCATGCCTGAAAGGTTGATAATAGAAGATATACATCTTCTCAAATAGCTAATTGAAAAGTATCCCAAGCAAAAGGAAGATTTACACATGGTATTGATTGACTTAGAAAAAATTTATGATAGAGATCCAAGAGAAATTATATGAAGAATTCTAGAAAAGAAAGGTTTAGGTAACATATATTGAACCAATTAAGGATATGTATGAGGATATAACAACCCAAGTGAAACTTCAAGCGGATTAACTCAATAAAGATAGGATCACATCAAGGATCAACTCTAAGTCCCTAAACTCACCAGAGATATTCAAAACATAATACCGTGGTGCATATTGTTTGCAGATGATATTGTTTTGATAGATGAGACACGTGAAAGTAAATGCTAAACTAGAATCTTGACAAGAAACACTAAAAGTGAAAGGTTTTAGGCTTAGTAGAGTAAATACAGAATATATGGAATTTAAGTTTAGCAATATTAAACGTAATGAGATAATTGTTAAGATAGAAGATGACGAATTATCGGAAGTGAGAGCATTAAGTATTTAGGATTATTTTTGCAAAACAATGAGGGATTGAGAGATGTCTTACATAGAATACAAATAGAATAGTTGAAATAGAGGGCGTCGGATGTTTTATGTGATCATAAAGTACTTCTAAAACTTAAAGAGAAATTTTACAAAATGGCGGATAAACTTGCTATGTTATATGACGTTGAATGTTGGCTATGACTCAAACACATAAGCAGAAGATGAGAGTTGCAGAGATGAAGATGTTAAGATGGATTTATGGACAAAATAAGAAATGAAAACATTAAAAATAAAGTCGTAGTCGTATCTATTGAAGAAAAATTCCGAGAGACATGTTTAAGATGGTACTACTTAGACGACCAATAAATGCTTCAATTAGGAGATGTGAAATTATAACAAATACGTACATCAAACGAGGAAAAGGAAGACCAAAAAAGACTTAATTAGCAACAATAAAATAAGATAAAATTTATTTAAGTATAGATGATAATATAGTAAGGGATAGAGCTCAATGGCGTAGAAAGATTCATATAGCCGACCCCCCTAGTAGGATAAGACTTGTTATTATTGTATAAACGATAAACTAGTTTGCTAGCTAGCATAGACTTATATAATCTAACATCATATGGAACGAAGTGTTTCTTAATAACAGAAAAGGCATACTTGCGTGATGGCAGCGGCGAAGGCAAACTTTGAAGAGTCTGCAAAACTTTTTCTACCTCACCACTAGTCTCATTAGAGTTTACTTCACCTGGGACAGAATCCAACACCCAGAGCTGTTCTGTACAAGAAAATGATAATGAGGTAAAAATTCCTTTCCACTAAGCTGCATCATCATAAGGAAAAGAATGAATTCAAAGACTAAGTTCAGAAGTGAAGAATTTTATGAGTTAACTGATTTTAAGGAACAGGTCAAAAGATCAACTTTGCAGGAGCAAATTATACAATTATAGGTTTTCTAGCAAATGGAATTATTCAAGTTAGTGAGATGACAAATAATGCAGATATATCATAGACTTTTCCCAATCATAAATAATATACAAAAAGGATTGTATTTGAGGAAGATATTGATATTCGATATCTTTCTGAATCACAAAAGTGCACCCAACAAAGTAAGCACCTGCTTTGGCATGATAGCTGATTCACCATAGTCCCCATGCGCACAACTTGCTGCAAACTGTAATGCAACTTTTCCACCCATGGAGTGGCCTAGGACAACATCTGGCCAGGCCCAACCATGGAACTTCACCAAATTAGCCAAATCTTTGGCTCCATTAAACATGTTGTGGGGAAGATCTAGCTCTTTCAGTCCAGCTGATCTTCCATGATTTCTTATGTCAACCAGTACCATTCTCCAAACTATAAGAATCACAATAGTACATTAATTTTGATAAAGAAAAGTTATTAGTATGAAAATATCACATCATCAAGGGAAATAAAATAAGCAGAGTATGAATTAGCATATCTACGTAAGACTTGCTTTCAGAAGAAAACATATCTAGAAAAAATGCAAGCATACTAAAATGATCAAGAGCACAAAAGTCTCACCAATAAGAGAACCAACATTTTTTAGTCAAGAGAAACTAGAAACAACACTAAACTGATTTTGGGTAACAATAGATAGACATAGATTTATCGTTCAAATGTTAAAGAAAAAGATAATTCAGTAAATTCCTTCCTAATCTACTCAGATACTTCCTAATTCACCTCTGCTTCTGTCTTGATTCACCTTCCACTCTGATTCATGATGATATATGTCTTTGCTAACATATGCTGAATATGTATTTACCTTTTGTATTTTGCTTATGTTATCCGGACACTATCATTCCTATCAAATAGTCCTAATTTATCAATGTCATAATTCATATTGAAATAATATCATCCGACAAAATTTCTTACATGGTATAAAAACACGGTTCTTAATCCTCCTCTAATATTCTTAGTTCAGAAGGGAGGCACAACATAGAGATTGTAGCCTTCCCTCCTGAGATTCCATATCTCTCAGTAGTAGTTCCTCAATTGTCATTAATTCATCATCTCTTCATTATTCCTCCCTGCAACACTAAGTTCAGTATCATTCATGAATTAGTGAGAACCCATAAACAAAGCCACCAAATTTGTTTATTTCTCTAGATAATCTTATGTTGAATGCAAGTAGTTGGGAACTTGGCATCCGTCCTTGTCAAAACCTCCTCAATCATCTTAGCAGACAAAATGCCCACCCGCAGGAGTTGCTACCTCCCTTGTCATTGCAATGGTTGGCAACCATTGTTCATTGCAAGAACCCTTAAGAGAATGATGAAAATTGAGTTTCCTCTTTGCCGTCTAGATATCAATCTTTGCTAGATCCTCCCTAGTTTCCATTGTGCTTAAGGCTTCCTTCGCCTCTACTATGGTCTCAATTCCAAAAACCTTAACATTAGCCATGCCCACACCCTCTACTTCTTCATATATGAATAATCCAAAGTTCTCCTAGGACAACCTTATCAGCTCATCATCAACTCATAGCCCTCTCCAACTTAATTTCTAGTTTTCTTTCCTCTTCAAAGGCCACCTTCAAGGTCATTATCCATACAAGTAGTTTACCTCCATGATTGGGCGGATCATTGATCGCCAAAGGTTAAAGCCACTAAGACAATTAATTATACAACATTCACATTGTCCTTGTATTTGGTTCATGTCAAACACCACCAACATTCACATTTTGTGAGACACCTTCGACAACTTCATGACCCAGGATGGGTCGTTCATTGATATTCTTATCGAGAGGATCATTGGTCTCATCAAAGATCTCTTCATTTGTCTCTTGTTAATTTCAAGTGATTCAACATTGCATTGCAACTATAGGAGTGACTAGTCATGGGTAATGTCTCTCCTAGTTGTCAATTATCATGACAAAGTTAGGGGTGTTTGGTTCAAATTTGTCAATCGGAATAGTAATGAGATTCATTGAGGGATCAATAATTGCATTGTTAGTGTTTGGTTTAAATCCTGGAATGAAAATTATTGTTATTGATGATGTTTGGTTTAGTTCAACTTTAGTAATGAAAATCCATAAAAATTTCAAGGTTACCTAAAATAATAGAATTACTATAAAATAGAGATCGTGAAATAAAATGGGTTGAGAGATAAAGTAAAAAAATATAGAGAGAGAAATTATGAGAAGAGAGGTAGAAAAAGAAATTAAAAGAAAAAAAGTTAAGAGAAATATGATGATAGAGAAAATGAAGATTAAAGGCAGAGAGATAAAGTAAGATAAGATAGGTAGAGAGGGAAGATGTGATAAAAAAAATAGAGGGAGGAATCATTAAAAAAAAGTAGAGAAAGAAAATAAGATGAAAGAGGTAGAAAGAAAATAAGAGATAACGGTAAAAAAAATAAGAGATATGTAGAAAAATAAAATATGATAAAAAAAGGTAAAGAGAGAAAGTGATATACAAAATATAGAGAGAAAGTAAAAAAATAAAGAGAGATAAATTATGATAGGAGAAGTAAAGAAAGAAAGTGATATAGAAAATAGAGAGAGAGAAAAAGAGATAAGTAAGTATAAAGAGAGAAAGTAATATAAAATATACAGAGAGAAAAATATAATAAGAGAGGTAGAGAGAGAAAAGAGCAAATATGTAGAGAGAGACGATACAAGATACGTAGAGAGAGAAATTTTAAAAATATAAAGAGAGAATGTAAAAAAAGGTGTAGAGAGAGAAAGTAAATTGAGAAATGCAAAAGGAGATAATAAAATGAAAAATATAAAATTAAAAAAATATGTTTTGAATATATGAAAATGAAGGAATAATTGAGGAGTTTAATTGATGAATAAGAATTATTTTCATTCTCATTGACACAGACCAAACAGCATCAATGGGGATGATTGTCATCTATTTCCATTTACTATTCCCTATTACCCCAAACCAAACGCCCCCTCAATTATACCATTGTCAAAAATCCTCTTGAAGACTAATAAGGTACTTCCATGAAGTCAGGAGCAACTATTCTCCAATTGGGCCTACCATGTAGCTAACCATAACCCAAATGTAAATGGACCTTTCTATTTGAAACCTGAAATAAGGTGTAGAATGGGAGCTATCTTCTTGGTATTTATCTCATTTGTTAACTGAAAACTAGGTGGACTATGCATTCCTATTATGACCACTAAAAGTTTATCTTTCCTCCATTCCTAGGATTTCTCGTAGCACCAACCCCATTGGCCGCAGTTCTATATGCCCCTTTGTCTCTGACCCAGTCTTCCTTGAATTGCAAGAATGCATAGTCATTTTTATAGTTCCTTCCATTATTGCTACATTATTATCACTCCTACAAAAATAAGGCAAATGAATCATTTTTTCCCCTACTCACCACGAGAGGGAGATGATTTTTGGAGCTGGGCAACGAGATCTCGGGAGAAAGATCTCCAATTCCTACCGGATCCGAGCAGACCGTGGAGGACGAAAGCGGTGGAATCGTAAGGCTTATCGGATGCCTTTATCTCTTCAAAGGCGAGCGTCTCGAACGACCTTCCTCCTCCATAGAAAGGGGAGGGGGGAGAT
The DNA here is from genome assembly GCA_024364735.1 of Boesenbergia rotunda. NCBI lineage: Eukaryota > Viridiplantae > Streptophyta > Magnoliopsida > Zingiberales > Zingiberaceae > Boesenbergia > Boesenbergia rotunda. Next base: position 19,613 of record JAGFNQ010002104.1, on the reverse strand, counting down.
ATTGTCAGAGGAGCCCCCGAAGGAGAGGCCGTAACGAAGAGGATTCGCGATCGACGAAAAGCGTCGCCGAGAACTTTCGCCATTGTCACGGAGAAAACAAGCGCCGTTGGGCGTTGGTTCGTTGATTCCTTAGACGGAGACGGAGGTATTTGACGAAATCGAGTCGTACCAAATAGGGATGGAAACAGGCCAGGCCAGGCCAGACTTTCACCTTAACAGGCCAGGCCTGTATAACAGCAAACAGGCCTGAGCCTGGCCTGTGGCCTGTTACAGGCTTTATTCTAGGCCTGAGCCTGGCCTGTTCAATAGCCTGGCCTGGCCTGTGGCCTGTTTACAAAGCCTATAATTTAATTCGATTATCCAAAATATTAATTTAACAAATTAGTTTAAAATACCATAAATATATATGTTCCTTCCAAAGTAAATATATAAAATATGTATGATATAACGAAAATATATTTGTGGTGTGTTGGCTAGTAGGGTGTAGATAAGAGTTTGCTCGCAGAGGTCTAAGGATCAAAACTCTATTATGATAATTTGTATCATTTAATTTTGACAGGCCCAGGCCGGCCTGTCAGGCCTCATAGGCTTTAAATTGAGCCTGGGCCTGGCCTGATAAGAAAAACAGGCTTTTAAAAGGGCCTGATTGTTATTTTATTTTTAACAGGCCCAGGCCAGGCCAGGCCAAATGCAGGCCAGGCCACAGGCCCCTGACAGGCCGCCTGGCCTATTTCCATCCCTAGTACCAAACTCTCTATGGGAAAGTCCTTCCCTAGGCTGGAGAAGGCAGGGCCATTTTTTTCAATGTCGTGCCCGGTTCGAACCCAGTTCGGATCCTCTGTCGCGAACTCGCGTCTGTACCTTTGTCCCAAGCACAAAATGACAAAAAAAAAAAAGCATGCTTCGCGCGTGACTTCGCCCCCTCTCGCGATCAAACCGAACCAATCCCTCGCGATCAGTTACAAAAAAAAAACCCTGCCCTAATCCCTCGCCCGACCGCGACCCGCAGACGATCGCCGACTCTGTCCTGCTCTCCGGCGAGTCTCCTTGACCGACCGCGTCCCGCAGACGATCGCCGACTCTATCCTGGCGAAGTCTCCTGCTCTCCGATGCCCAGATCCTCTCCCGAGCCGAACCAGCACATGACATCGACGCAGACTCAGAAGCCCTACTGCGCAGACTCTCGCGTGCCAACCTCGCGTGCCCCTAAATCCCGACATTGACACAGACTCTCGCGTGCCAACCTCGCGTGCCCCTAAATCCCGACATTGACACAGACTCTCGCGTGCCAAGCCCCGGTGAAGCCCTACTGCGCAACCCTAGCTGATCTCTCACCTCTGCACAACCCTAGCTGATCCTCTGCCCATCACGCGATCTCTCAGCCCAGCCGCAACCCTACTGCTCGGATCCGAACTGAGGTTTGTGACTAGATTCCTTATCCTTTCTATGGATTGTGTAAAGTTACTGGATTGTGATTTCATATGTAAAATTTTGTAAAGTTACTGGTTTGTGCCAAGCTCTTACATGCCAAGCTCTTTGCACAATCCTGCTGCTCTATCCCAAACTGCCGGATCCGACTCCTGCTCCTCGTGCCCTATTCTGCTCGTTGGCTTCAAAGTTTAGCGGTAAATTATGATTTAGAGGCATTGATAAAACCTAAATGCATGTATAAATCATATTTGATGTTCTGCTGCTCATTGTTACAGCCATTGTGATAATTACTGCCCATATTGTGATTTGATTAATATTGTGATAAAGAATCATGCATTTGTAAATTGTTACAATTCGTGTAGATTGTGGTTTACATGTATCTTGGATTGTGATTGTGATTGTAATTGTGATTTTTAGATTTTATCAATGCATTTGTAAAGAATCGTGCATTTTGATAAAACTGCCCATATTGTGAGAATCATGCATTTGTAAATTGTTACAGTTCGTATGATTGTTAACGGTGTAGAATGACGGTGGAGGTTTCGACTTAATCCATATGATTGTTATAGCTCTTAAGTCATCAAACCAGCCATTCTCGAAACTGTTTTCTTCCTAATTCACAATTTACAATGTTAGCCGCAGCCATATCTTGTTTGGTTGGATCTCGTTGGGCTGATATATTTATTTATTTTTAATTTGTTGATTTATTATTAGGATTTAGAAATTTTTCCATTAGTATTCCTCTTTGCCCATGAACTCGTAAATTGATCGCTCAGTGACTATGACTCATATCTTGCGGCACACATGGTTTTATTAAAAGTTTATTTATTTCACGTGAAATTTGTCAAAATTTTCATATAACTATGTGATTTGTTTATTACTAGTATTGTTTAGCCTAATTTTGTCCAATTTTAATATGGTGAGTATTAGGTTGCTATTGAATTGCATCTTCAAGTAACAGTAGCATCGACCATACCAAATTTGAAACTGTACAATACAGGGAATGCGGACTAAGAGCATTAGTCCTAGTCTCTAGATCAATCAAGAATCCAAGAAGACTATATTATGGATGTAAGCAGCATGGATGATTAAAGTGGGTGACGTCTAATACTGGATTAAATGAAGACACTAGTTGCACACATTTTAGAATGTTGTCAACAGTAGAGTCAAGAGTAGGACATGAACACATTGCTTATCCTCTACATAATATGAAAAATTGGAACGTACCATTTATGGTCTGGATATTAGTGATAGTAAACTTAATTATGTTAGCTGTATACTTGTTTTGTTTTTAGTTGGTATGTTTAAGTAATGCAAGTGTTGTAATGTGATAAAAATATTTAATTATGGATGATGCGACATTGGATAAAAATATTATCTTGTAAATGTTCCTTGTTACTAAAAGATTATAATTTGCTTCCTTGTTTTATTATCTTATAAATGTTCCTTGTTGCTAAAAGATTGATGCTTGTGAAAAAATGCTTCAACGGAGACAGTTGATCACTTGGGGAAGGTGAGAACCCAATCAACTACTAGCCGATCTGATGAAAAAATGCTTGTGAAACTAGGCGCTGCTTGTGAAAAAATGCTTGTCAAGATGGACGACTGCTTTGCAAGATAACATGGACCTGAATTGTGATAAAAAAAGTTTGATTAGCTATTGGACAACTATGGTTTACAGTAACCTGTTAGCTTGCTGGTATCATCATTGCCAAAGTATAAACAACTTTCTGAACCTGATATGGCTGATCCAGAAATTGATCGATTGCTTGTATCACCGTCCACAAATTTACAGAAATTCTGATCCCAAAATTGCATTTCACATTCATTTTCCAATTTACATGGGCTTTGCTTGTTTTTATGCAACTTCTGTTCTTTAGGTTAGCTGTATACTTGTTTTGTTTTTAGTTAGTATGTTTAAGTAATGCAAGTGTTGTAATGTGATAAAAATATTTAATTATGGATGATGCAACATTGGATAAAAATATTATCTTGTAAATGTTCCTTGTTACTAAAAGATTATAATTTGTTTCCTTGTTTTATTATCTTATAAATGTTCCTTGTTGCTAAAAGATTGATGCTTGTGAAAAAATGCTTCAACGGAGACAGTTGATCACTTGGGGAAGGTGAGAACCCAATCAACTACTAGCCGATCTGATGAAAAAATGCTTGTGAAACTAGGCGCTGCTTGTGAAAAAATGCTTGTCAAGATGGACGACTGCTTTGCAAGATAACATGGACCTGAATTGTGATAAAAAAAGTTTGATTAGCTATTAGACAACTATGGTTTACAGTAACCTGTTAGCTTGCTGGTATCATCATTGCCAAAGTATAAACAACTTTCTGAACCTGATATGGCTGATCCAGAAATTGATCGATTGCTTGTATCACCGTCCACAAATTTACAGAAATTCTGATCCCAAAATTGCATTTCACATTCATTTTCCAATTTACATGGGCTTTGCTTGTTTTTATGCAACTTCTGTTCTTTAGGTTAGCTGTATACTTGTTTTGTTTTTAGTTAGTATGTTTAAGTAATGCAAGTGTTGTAATGTGATAAAAATATTTAATTATGGATGATGCAACATTGGATAAAAATATTATCTTGTAAATGTTCCTTGTTACTAAAAGATTATAATTTGTTTCCTTGTTTTATTATCTTATAAATGTTCCTTGTTGCTAAAAGATTGATGCTTGTGAAAAAATGCTTCAACGGAGACAGTTGATCACTTGGGGAAGGTGAGAACCCAATCAACTACTAGCCGATCTGATGAAAAAATGCTTGTGAAACTAGGCGCTGCTTGTGAAAAAATGCTTGTCAAGATGGACGACTGCTTTGCAAGATAACATGGACCTGAATTGTGATAAAAAAAGTTTGATTAGCTATTGGACAACTATGGTTTGCAGTAACCTGTTAGCTTGCTGGTATCATCATTGCCAAAGTATAAACAACTTTCTGAACCTGATATGGCTGATCCAGAAATTGATCGATTGCTTGTATCACCGTCCACAAATTTACAGAAATTCTGATCCCAAAATTGCATTTCACATTCATTTTCCAATTTACATGGGCTTTGCTTGTTTTTATGCAACTTCTGTTCTTTAGGTTTGAAGGTTGCCCAACTTTTGGAGCTTTTAACTCATCAGCATCAAAATCTTCCGGAGCATGTAGTGGTATGTAGTTTATCAATGAACCCTTGGTTCTCCACCTGGAACCACATGCATTGCATAAAACAGGTTTCTCAGGCGGTCCATTCCTCCAGAGAGGGGTGTCTATCAACATTAAGTTTTAATGAGGGTCTCACATATAAATGTAATAGTAGTTTAATGTAGTGGTCAGAGAAAACTGTGGGATTATCATGAATTAAAAGTGTACAACTAAGTTTGGTTTTCAATAACGAAAAGGGGAGAACTATTGCAACTAAGCATAAAGTTTGATTAGATTCATTTTTTTTAATACCACACAGAAAGAATTCAACCTCTTCCCAGCAAGCTGCGGAAAGAACAGGTCAAGAAAACTACACAAACAAATCGGCAAGGAGAAAAAGAACCAACATAACCCATTTGATTCTACCAATAAAAAGGAAACCTTAGACAACAAAATGCATGCGACAATTTCCCATACTGTCATCTAGCAGCAAGCAAGACATCAAAGAGAATTAACGGAAAGAACAAGCAATAAACATCAACCCACAATTACACATCAATCCTCAAACAATTTGTCACAGTCAAAAACAAACTCACAGAAACTTAAGCAAGCATAGTCCATCAAACTTAGACTTGAGCACTGGAAATGTAGTAACCCGCCTTCGTTTGCCCATTCAGAACAGCAAGCCACAACTGTTTCACAGCAAGCCATAAAGCATACGCCATGTCCTCTTTCTTCAAGTGAAGCTTCTTCAGAACAACACTTAGACTAAACTGATCAGGTGATAACATCCTCATTCCTTCAAGTGGAGCTTCTTCATAACAGCAAGCCACAAAGCATACACCATATCCTCTTTCACACAATACCTGAGATGCTAGTTAATGACCTAAGTGATCATCTCGTCAGTTAATGACCTCTTTCACACAAACCTCAGTTCGGATCCGAGCAGTAGGGCTGCGGTTGGGCTGAGATATCGCGTGTTGGGCAGAGGATCAGCTAGGGTTGCGCAGAGGTGAGAGATTAGCTAGGGTTGCGCAGTAGGGCTTCGCCGGGGCTTGGCACGCGAGAGTCTGCGTTGATGTCGGGATTTAGGGCACGTAAGAGTCTGCGCAGTAGGGCTTCTGAGTCCGCGTCGATGTCGCGTGCTAGTTCGGCTCGGGAGAGCATCTGGGCAGCGGAGAGCAGGAGACTTCACTAGGACAGAGTCGGCGATCGTCTGCGGGACGCGGTCGTGCGAGGAGACTCGCCGGAGAGTAGGACAAAGTTAGCGATTGTCTGCGGGTCACGGTCGGGCGAGGGATTAGGGCAGGGTTTTTTTTGTAATTGATCGCGAGGGATTGGTTCGGTTTGATCGCGAGAGGGGACGAAGTCACGCGCGAAGCATGTTTTTTTTTGTCGTTTTGTGCTCGGGACAGAGAGACAGACGCGAGTTCGGGACAGAGGATCCGAACTGGTTCGAACCAGCTCTAAATGGGACGCATAAGTATGGCGTCGGATCCTCTATCTCGGGACAGGCCCCTGCCCCGGGGTCCCGCTCGCCGGCGATCATTGACGAGTCGTTCGATCGACGATCGGACACCACTAATAATTTTTGATCGTCGTCCCGAATAAGACGATATTCTCGGAGAACGGTGAATCGGTCGGAAATATCGCATTGCAATCTCGTCAGATTCGACGGTGAATACGGCAACATCACAATTGCAGCGATACCCGATGGGTTCACCGTACCCCCCAGGGTATAGTTTTGTTCAGGGCAACGGCCGGAGGCCGCCGATAGTGCCCAATCGTTAATCGGACGGCTCGCCGACGATCATCGACGAGCAAAATAGAGAGACAGAGGTCGAATCCGGGACAGAGGATCCGACCTCCATAAGTATACTGTCCAAGAAAAGGGACCTAGCATATGTGCTGTCTTTTTATTGAGAAAATTAAAAATAGAAAAATACAAATATAAATTTTACTTATTTAAAATTAAAATTTTATCTTTTAAAATTTATTAAAAGATTTAATTTTAAAATAAAAATAATGACATTGAAAATGATATTTTTGGTAAATACTATTTAAAATATTTAATTTTATGAATAAAGAATTAATGGTGCGATGTTTCCTTATAAATTTATTCTTTAAATTTTATTATATTGGTCATTAACGACGAAATATTAACAATAATATTAAATATTATCGTTATTAAATTTTATTAAAGTATTCTTGTTTGATGTATACGTATTAATAACGATATTTGATATCGTCGTTGATGTTTTGTTATCAATTATCGTATTTTTTATTTCGACTGTTAGTGTCATGGTTTTAACAATAGAATTTTCTGATTGCAAGACCTTCGTCGATGGATTTTTATCCATGGTTACTTTTTCAATTTTTTATTGAGCTGAAACTTTAAAACGATTTTTTTATTGGCACGAAACTTAATTTTTAAAAAAAACATAAAGGACACCATCTTCAGCGTTTCGACTTTTGCCTTAGAAACAAACATAGTACAGTTGACCAGTGTTTCCATTGTGTTCTCTGTCGCTGTTGTCTTTCGGCACCTCTCCTCGCTATTGTCCACCGCAACCTTATTGTTGTTGTCCACCGCGACCTCTCTCACAGCAATAGGTAAGTTTCTAAGACCAACCGGGATAAATAGTTTATTGAAAGTAGATTCGCTAATTGTGTTTTGTATTTATTAAGATCTCATAACCATGTAATCAATTTTTTTACAATGAAAATGAACATAACTGAGATGGGAATACGCCATCAACCACTAAAGATAAAAGAGTATATTGCATGCCTTGTTAAATATATTTTTGTGATGCAACCACTAGCTACTTTGAAACCGGCATATAACACATACTTTTAAACTCCACAAGCATATTTAACAAGAGATCCGCTCAAAACATTTTAAGACATGATCTCCAAAATAAAATACTTTAGTCTATTATGAGTAAGCGTATTTCCATATCCAAGAAAAGTAACTATTAAGACTATCTCAACAAACAGCAGAGTATTCTCATGTGCACCATAAGATGCACAAATTTACTTTAGAATACCATTTGAATAGTAGATCGCAACCCTACAACTAAATAGATAAGGGCATTATTTCTAGATTACCTAAGGAAAGTGTTAAAATATGTTAGCTCAGTATTGTCACTTTAGGATTTGAGGGTTAAAATTTGACAAAGTTAATGTGTCCGTCCTTCCTATGCGCTAATTGCAGCATTCAGACTAGTAACTTCTATGATTTATCTTTTTCATATTGATCCTGAAACGGATTGATAGAGATACTAGGACAAATAAATCGTTTTTTATCACCTAAAATAAATTAACTCAAAAGACAACCTCACAAATCTTATTGAAATTAAGGCCATCAAGTTATCCTCGTTAATATTTAATGGAGCCCAAAATTAGATTGCAAGGGTCCTAACTCTATCATATCCACTTGTCAAATTGAAGACTAGTAATGACCTTGAAAATTATTTATTTGCTAATCAAATTCATCAGAAACAACCTCCAACTAGATGCTAAATTCTACACTTTGTAACAAAAAAAACCCTAGAGCATCTAGCTCCACCAAAAATAGAATAATGGTTGATTGAAAAATAAATTCATATGAATATATATATATAATCTATTAGTATATTCATTTTGACACAAGTGAGAACTCTAATATTTAAAAGTATATTTTTTTCCTCATGTATCTAGTTTACGTCGATTAATTTTGGGGATAATCAGTCCGACTTCGTGAAAATTTTTCACCGACCACTAGAGTAAATCGGAAAGCGTTCGTAATGGATAGTTCATCAGCCCAGTGTTCTTAAGTCAACCGTCTATTAAGAAAAATTTATCTCTTAATTCATTAAAACTGAGATTCGATACCTAAATATCTAAAAAATTGAGAAGGCATCCTGCTACAACATCATTATCTCAGGGGCTTCAAAATCTTTTCATTCATGACAGAGTTATAGGCTCAAAATTATTTATAGTTAATTTTATCCACCTTTCTGTCATTTAGAGAATGACATCCGATAAAAAAAACATGGATTGATCTTATGAATGATCGAAGCATATGGATAGGGGATTGACAATTTTTGAGACTATGTTTTTGGGAGAATAGGTGCAACGAATGAAATTCAATGTCCATGTGTTAAATATGTTAATGCACGTTTTGGGTCTAGGGAATCGGTTAAAATACACTTAATTGTTTATGAAATACTTCAAAATTATAGATTTTGGCATCATCGTGGAGAAAAGCTAAGGGATGATTTGGAGCTAGGCTATTCAAAAAGTGAAGTAGATGATAATGATGACTTCACGGAAGATCTTCTAAGAGATTATTTGGGAGAATTTTGGTTTAATTTCTTAAAAAGTAATTTTTATAGAGATTATCTCGAAGTCAGTGAAAAACTAAAGTATAAAGTATTTAGAAATAAGTCAAAAATTAATACAAGGTAAAGTTTGAGTATTTGGTGAATAATTACTTTCAAACTTAATTTTTAGTTAAATAACAACAATATCCTCAAACTATATAAATTAATTTTTTTAATTATTTAAATATAATTTTGATACACCATCCATAATGTTTTATATATTTATTATTATATTTTGAATATTATATCAAAATCAAATTTTATAATAATATAAATGTTTAAAAAAGACATAAAATTAATAAAAATAAATACATAAAAATGGCAAAATTTATAAAAATAAGTATAAAAAATTCTAAAAATATAAATTACATAAAATATAAAATTTTATTTAAAAGTGTGATTATAATTATGTAAAATGATAATTTTATTAAGGGTATAAATGTCAACTTTTAATTCTGAATCATAAGTAAAAAAGTAAAAGTAGAAAAAATATATATCAAATTTTTGCTTCCAGCTTTTGAGTAAAAGTTACAGAAGTTAAAGCAGAATATGATATTTACAAATACTTAAAAATATTTCTGTGTAATTAGAATCTAAAAAATAACTAGTAGAAACTCTCCCAAATACTGCTTAAGGGATTTACATACATTATGATGATTCAACCTGTGCCAATATTAGTGAAGAACCAAATGATGAAGCTAATACCTTTGTTCCAATGATCAAGGATTAAAAATTGTCAGCATTACTAAAGTTACTTCATTTCAAGAATGTTGGACAATGGACAAATAAATCATTTAGCATATTGTTGAAATTGTTGAAGGAAAAAATATTACAAGAAAATTCTGGCATCCTACCTATCTTTATCTAATATGTTTAATTCCGATCCTAATTCTTCTTGTGCCAATAATAATGTTGCTTTTTTAGCCAAATGAATTGTTGCTATCTTTCACTTGCATTTTCATTCTGTACCTTTTTCATTTCAATTATCCCATTTTATATCTCAACTGTATCAAATCCAATAGACAATCAATGGTTATAAATAATATCAATGGTGAATTAATTTGTATAAAATGAGATTAGTTTTTTTAGAATTTAAAATATATTAGTTACTATAAAATTTTCTCAAAGCAAATTCTTAATAACATGAGGCATCTTTTTCCACATTAGCCATGTTTTTTTTTTATTTACAAAGGTATTCAGGTTTACGCTCGACTAATCCGCTTGGCTGACCGGCCATGTTTCTTTAATCATTCCTTTGATATCATTTGTAATTTCACGAGGAACATCAATAAAGATAACAAAATTAAAAATTTATAACAAGAAAAATAATTTATTATAAATAGATAAAAACTTAAGAAATATAAAGGTCATATGACACACTTATTCATAGCCATATTATTTTAGTTTGTTCATCGATATTTGATGGAATCTGAGATCCTTGATTAGGTCCTCTTCGTCGAACTACTGATGAATTAATTTCTTTATATCGAGCATCATTGATCGCATTATTTTTCGAAATTTGTCTTCCCTCCTCGTCCTAAGACAAATAAATACATATAATGTGTGTAATTTAATAAATACATTATCAAGATAAAATTTTTGCACTGGTATTTCATTTGGTATGCTGTCAAGTTCAAGCATTGTATCATGTTGGCTCATACACCATTATTAAAGTAAATATTATGTAACTCAATGATTTCTTCAAATTGTATACTATTAATAAGAATTAAAGATACATAATATACGTATCTTGTAGTGTAAGAGATTGTCATCTCCGTCATTCTCTCCCCCTGATCTTCTTTTGTTGGAACCTATTCCGGAAGAAATCGATGCAGACGGCCAGTCACTAGAGTCCAGCCCACGAGGACGATGATGAAAGGAAAGGAGGCCTCATCCTGCGAGATTAACACGAGCGTTAATGGGAATACGCCGGAGATTTTCCGACGGAGCCCACTCCGATGCTCAAGTCAGCACTCAAGTCTATGACAGAAAAAGAATTAAAGAGGAGTTGTGATTTCAGAGAGTATAACCCCTTACTTGGGGGTTGAAGTACCTTATATACCTGTAGGCTTGATCACCCAGATCTCCACGTTCTCCTCCACGTCTTGTGCTTGTCGGTTACCTGATAGCTTTTAGGTAATAGCTCCCGCGATTATTGAGTCTTAATTGTCGCGTGTAAACGACAATTATTATCCGCCACTTTTCCTGAACAGGAAAAGGTAACGGTTATTGGAGTCGAGTTATCGGGTCTATGACTTTTTGGGGCTCCGCTTTCTCGAGGGGGTCTCGGGAGATTTCCTATCCCAGAAGGGCTTCAGGAGCCTATCTTCTCGGGGAGGTCTCGGGCTCAAACCATCCCGATTTGGTCTCGGGGATCTGCCCTCCCGAGGAGGTTTCGGGAGTCTACCCTCTCGAGGAGGTCTTGGGAGTATGAGAGAGTCATTCAGACTCGATGGACCTTGACACATAACTTTTTCATTCCACGTTTCAACTATGGGATGCTCAACCCTATCACAAGTCCCTCCCTTCAAGTCTAATCGAAGTAAGTGTGGCTGACTGATTAGACTAGTGGTGTAACGAAGAAGCTATGCCGTGGTGAGTCCATACATCCATTACTATTTCATTGGCGGCTTGTTAGGGCCGAGGAATCGAAACATTCGTCCCAGGGTCCGAGGCGATCTCTTTGAATTAGTTTTCCAAAAAGGCTTCTGCGAACTTCAAGGTACAGCAATGATAGCTGTCTATCATCCATTAAAAACACATGCGGTCTTTTAATGACGACAAAACCCCTTCGCGAATGCGTCTTTGCCACGTGCGCAAAGTTCTCTCTTCGTGATCTCCTGTTGATATGCGCTGCAGGCCCCTATCAAACGGCCACCTCAACAATAGTGATGCCTCGAGATGGATGTTCATCGCCGTCCACGTGCCTTGCCCCCATTGTACACACGCAGACGACTTCCTCCCTATAAAAAGGGGAGGCGAAAACGTCCGTCCACCTTCTGGCAGCGTTTGCAGACATCGTTCTCGTCTTCTTCCTTTAAGGACTCTTTCCCACGTGGAAGTCTTCTTCTTCGTTCTCATCTGTTGGGTTCTCCCGGCACAAAAATCATAAAAACGCAGCGGAAACAAGAACCCACGAGCGATCCATGCGAAAGAAAAACTCGTACAAAGTTGATCTACATCTACTTCTAAAGAAGATATACCTTTGGAGCGTGCCCTTTGCTTATCCCGCTCGTCCAAGGTGCGTCGGATCTCTTGCACGTTCAAGTGTCCGTGCCTCTATTCGTATCCACACGGACACAATCTCTCAACTTCGGGAGAACTACCTTAGTTGTGCTAGCAACTTGAGGCAGCTCGTAGAACACCAAGAACCCTACAGTAGGGTTTCAGCCGAAGGAGGAAGATGAGGGAGGGAAAAAGATAGGGAAGAAGGAGAGGAAGAAGAAGACCCCATCCAAAGTCACAAGACCCTCTTTTATACTCATCCCATGAATATAAAGAGGTTTGTGTCTCTTTGGCTTCCTTCATTAATACCAATAAAGAGCACATCTTTTCATGTGACTCTTTATCATTTCCCATGCAAGAAAAGAATCTTTTCTTTTTTCCTTCATTAAACACTTTAATGAATTTCCCTTTAATCCCGACCGGGCCTCTCGGGCTTCCGACCGGTCTCCCGACCAAGTCTGCCGAGTGTCGACCCAGTCTGCCGAGTGCCGACCGAGTCTGCCGAGCTCCCAGCTCAGTCTGCCGAGTGCCGACCCAGTCTGCCGAGTGGATCTCCCGATCTGACTTCCAGAGTTCCCAACTCGGGCTCGGACTTCCCGAGTTCCTAACTCGAGCTCGGACCTCCCGAGTTCCTAACTCGGGCTCGGACTTCCCGAGTTCCTAACTCGGGCTCGGACCTCCCGAGTTCCTAACTCGGGCTCGGACCTCCCGAGTTCCTAACTCGGGCTCGGACTTCCCGAGTTCCAAACTCGAGCTCGGACCTCCCGAAGCATCATGTCCTTAGTGTGTGACCCAATAGGCTCTTGTGACATTGGCAATGCGCCTAAACACTTTAGACACATAAATAATGAGCGACATCTAGCAATGTATCATTGCTACCCAAGTAACAAGAAAAGTCGAGATCCGACTAAACCTCCGTGACTATGATAATGTATGACCTTGTCCTTCTATCCTTGATATCTAGATTGACCAATGAGGCATAAACCGTGTCATCCTCAATCAATCTTGTGTTTCTTGATCCCCGAGTAGACTCACTCAAACAAATGATCTCAATATCTCATATTGACTCATTTGAGCATGGTCATGCGTTTCAGTAGTCCTACTCGATCAAGGGGCCCATAGATATCACTCCCGTCATATGGGAGGGATAGATCCCATCTACATCACTCACATCCCTCCGCATAATTCATTACATACCCAGTGATCGCCTTTATAGTCTACCCTGTTACGGGTGACGTTTGACGATACCAAAGTACATAACTCCTTATGTAGGGAACCGTAGTGACTTCAGGTCTAAGGAATATTCATACTAATAGTCACATGAGAAAGTTTATGACACTCATATGACAATCTATGAAACTTTCTCATGGCGGGTCAATTCAGTACACATTCTCCAATGTATACCCATGTGTCAACTTGATATCACATATCCATGACTTGTGAGCTCAAGTCATCAGTTGACCTACATGCTAGTCTCCATATATTAATATTGTCCTTGAATATTAATGCTTGACTAAGAATAATTTAGTGTAGTGTTCTCTACATTAGCTCACTATCGATTCAACCAATCGATATAATGTAGATAAGAACCTACTACACAAGGATATTATTATACTTAGTTATTTGACACAAATACAAAGTAAGTATAATAATCATGCCTTTATTAATGATAGAATATGATACAAAATGTCCCTAGTCAATCAACACATAATTGGCTCTAGGGCTCCTACTAACATCATCGTCTTCCTTAGAAACCATGGGTAAGGAAAGCAAGAAGGAACATAGTAAGAAGGGGACTCCGGAGGAGGGATACCGATCGGAGTGGTATGAGTCCACGTCCTTTAGAGTGAGGTCGGAAACCCTACGAGTGGCCTGTGAGGCCTACGATATTCCGACCGAGATGGCGGTAGAAGCCCCTAGGGTGGACCAATCGCCTGTGGAACCTCCCTTAGACTTCTTCACTTTCTTCCTAGGGCAGGCAGAGTTAGAGCTTCGTTTCCCTCTCCTCCCCTTTCTTCATGAGTGTCTCCTCCTACTTTGACATTCCTCTTCACCAGATGGCTCCCAACGCCTTTGCTCAGATGGGCAGGGTGTACATCATCTTTAAGCTCTTTGACATCCCTTTAACCCCCGTTTCTTCCATTTTTTTCTTTGCCCCAACTGGCTCGCGAGGTGCATTTAGCTTTACGGCGTGCCCCAGCCATAGGTTCTTAGGAGGGTTCCCTTCTTCCCACAAAGGATGGAAAGAGTGATTCTTCTTCATTCGACTGCCCCAATGTCCCTTCAGCCCCAATTGCTACAGGGAAAACCTGCCTGCTCCTCCGGAACAAGGGGACTTCCAATAGGACCCAGCCTACCAGCGGGCAAGGAGTCTTCTGTCTGGCATGGAGTTTAGCAGCCCGGGTCTAGTACATAGTGATGAACTCATGTATCGAGTGAGCCTCAACCCCTAACGTCACCAACATTAGCTCCAACCTCGGTAAGTTTATCTTTTTTTTCAATGTCTGTTAATTCTAATTGATGTTCTATTGCTTGTTTATTGCAGAGGATATCATGCTATCGAGGGCGATGAATCGGCTCATCAAGTGGGATGAAGCCAACAAGGAGACCCTGAACCCTCCTCCGGCCCCTCTCACCGCACCAACTGCCCCAGTCGAGGCTTCGGAGTAGGTCGTGGAGTCATTCGACGAGCACACAATGCCAGAGTAAACAGAGGCACCAGCCGTGCTCGAGCCGGCTGCTGACCAAGCGACCCCAGAGCTGCTTGTCCCTCAGGAGGCCAACGTTGCCCAGGAGACCGACCTGCCTCTCGTCATCGTCGAGGCGGGAGCAAATAAGGAGAAGTCAGCGCCTCCGGCCGACACCCAGCTGCCTAAATCCTCAGGGTGACCAAAGAGGAACCGCCACGAGAAACGCGCGCCGAAATGGAAGAGGTTGCGCCGCTTCGACCCCAACAAGCTCCCCTCCATCCCTGAGAAGGACATCCCCATATCCGATGACGAGGATACTATCCCCCTATCTTAGCATTTCAAGCAGACGACCACTCCAGAGATAGGAGGTCAGACCACCAGCACTTCTCCAGCTGACTCTTCCGATCCTTCCAAAGGCAAGCAAGTGGTGCCTACCAAATCTCACATAAAGCTCGACCGCCTACTCAAGAAGCTTCAAGTGTCATTGGAGGCAGCTTCACAATCCTTCCCCCCCGGTGCAGTTTAGGTGTTGGGACGGGGTGCATATTGACATGGATGCGGGTTCGTAATTTTAAAATTAATTACATGCAGCGGAAGATTTAACATAAATAATTTCTCAAATTATTTAACCACACATCTAAGCATGCAATTTTATCTTGTGTAGACATGATCATATATTTAAAATTTTACAGAAACATAAACTAATTTACATATTACCTCGCGTAACTCGAAGGAAGGGACGAGATCCAACCGTAAGCGTCCCTTGGAAGCTCCGCCTCTATTCGCGTCCACGCCGAGTATCTTCGGGATGACTTCGCAAAGCCATGAGTTTCGTGTTCTCGAGAACTACTAGATTCTCCGAGAACGTGACGAGAAAAAAAATAAGAGAGAAGTCGGAAGATTAACCACAAAAGGATGGCCGGAATCACAATTCCGGCGAAGCAAAAGAAGAAGCATGCGACGAAAATTCTTCTTGGGGCTGGTTAGCGCACAACAAGAAGGGGAGAGAAAGAGAGGGGAGAGCCTATCCTTCACCACTTCGATTATTTTCCAAGCCTTGCCTTGGGTCCTTTATATAGTGGCCTCTCAACCGCCAAGTCTCTTTTTTTCTTATGGAATAAATTTTCTATGACTTATTCCATCATGCCAAGTTTTATCATGTTTTAATTCATGATAAAAATCAACCAAGTCTCTTTTTTCTTATGGAATAAATTTTTTTATCATGGTAAATCAATCCATGATTGATTTTATAAAATAAAATAAACCAATCCATGGTTCATTTTAATTTCCATGAAAAATAAACCAAACCT
The DNA here is from genome assembly GCA_024364735.1 of Boesenbergia rotunda. Taxonomy (NCBI): domain Eukaryota; kingdom Viridiplantae; phylum Streptophyta; class Magnoliopsida; order Zingiberales; family Zingiberaceae; genus Boesenbergia; species Boesenbergia rotunda. Next base: position 3,445 of record JAGFNQ010002104.1, on the reverse strand, counting down.
TGGTTTATTATATAAAAATTTATATCATCCATAATTTTAAAAAATAAACCACACTTGGTTTATTTTATAAATTGAACCAAAAACTTGGTTCTCTCCCTTTGTTGTGGCCGGCCAAGCAAAGAGGATGGAGACCCTCTTTGGCCAGCCCATCCAAGCCACGCCCCAATGAATTAAACTTATTTAATTCATCTATTAAGTCTTCAAAAGACTTAGCCATTTTACGCTTCCGATGCATCTCTGAAAAATTCAGATTCGACTTATCGTTTGGCTCCACCAAGCCTAATATCTCTTGATTGGAAAATCCAATTTTTAACTCGTTTTAAATCCCTCGTATTACTCGTAGTGCGTGTGACTAAATAGGCTTTCGATTTATGTTGGCCGTCTATTATTAACCAATTATAGAATAATCATGAGTGACATCTAGTAGTACATCATGATCCCCAATTAATCGAAAGATCAACGGTTGACCTCAGAAACTATTCTGAAACCCTTCAGCAGTTATAATGAATCGTGCCCCATTCCCTTCACCATCTTATACCCACTTGGTTCAGGACATGGTCTATGTGTGTCAATCCCCACTAGGCTGACTACGTCACACCTAGCCCAAGTAACGTTTTCTCGTTCTACGGATTCTAATTACTCTCATGTATTTAAGAGATTCATACTCTGAACATGTCAAGCTCTGGCCAGAGGCTTCGAGTAACAATTCGACGATAGGCCTCGGGTATACATCTCCTCGCAAGGTGTGGTGAATCCTTTGTAGGCTGTTCAAACATCTTCGGCCACTTCGGCTTATACCCAATCATCTTGGGTCCACACCTCCTTAGAGATGCTTGCTTAAGATGTCAAAGTATAAGTCTCCATGACCATGATGACTTGAACACCGCAAGTCAAAGGAACATCGCACTTAAGCTGCAGTAAGAATTTCGCTGACATATCTATATGTAGACTACCATATGAAGTTTTACAGCCAGTCACTCCAATGAACTAGTTCCCTTAACTAGCATTCATATTTATCTCCGGACATCTCAATGTCACCAGCCAGTGAGAATCAGCTGATTAGAGAATAACCCATGCTAGTCTTAACAGAATTGATAGTGTCCGTATTTATCAATTCATCGACTAGGGACAATTTCAATACTTCACAATTGCACATATAGAGATAATCACTAGTTGTGAATTCATCACAAATTTTCTCATGATGTGAATTGTATTGCGGACATTCAGTAAATGAGTTTAAGATCTCAATCAAATATATAAACATGTATACTCAAATAGTGAATATTCATTTATAAAAATAAATGATTACAATCATAAGGCGATTGCCTTAGGACACTTTTCTCATATCACTAACAAACTCCCACTTGGCCTAATGCCAATCGCTACGGTACCCAATACCACAGGCTCTAACATGACCCTCAAACTTACTTTGAGGCAATGCCTTAGTTAAAGGTTCCGCTAAATTCCTTTCAGTGAGAATTTTCTCAATTTGTATATCATTCCTACTTATAATCTCTCTGATCAGATGATAGCGGCGAAGCACATGTTTGGATCGCTGATGAGACCTTGGTTCCTTCGCTTGTGCAATAGCTCCATTGTTGTCACAGTAAACCGGTATTGCTTCATCAATGGTTGGAACCACACCAAGTTCTGAGACAAATTTCTTGATCCAGACTGCTTCCTTTGCTGCTTCCGAAGCTGCAATATATTCCGCTTCCGTGGTAGAATCCTCTACGGTGTCTTTCTTGGAACTCTTCCAACTTATTGCGCCTCCATTCAAAATAAATACGTATCCGGACTGAGATTTGGAGTCATCCTTATCTGTCTGGAAACTGGCATCTTATACCCACGTATTACCATATCACCTTCTCCATATATTAGGAATACATCCTTAGTTCTTCTTAAGTACTTGAGGATTATCTTGACAACCACCCAATGATCCATTCCTGGATCAGACTGGTATCTGCTTGTGACGCTCAGAGCATACGATACATCGGGCCTAGTACATAACATAGCATACATGATAGATCCTATCGCGGATGCATAAGGAATCTTATTCATGCAAATCCTCTCGTCTTCTGTGCGCGGACACATAGACTTCGAAAGGTTGATCCCATGCCTAATGGGAAGGTAACCTTTCTTGGATTCCGACATGCTAAACCTTTCTAGCACTCGGTCTATATATGTAGACTACGAAAGACCAAGCAATCGTTTTGATCTATCTCTATAGATTCTAATCCCAAAGATATAGGTTGCTTCTCCCAGGTCTTTCATGGAGAAAGTTTTGGACAACCAAATTTTAACTGATTGTAAGACTGATATATTGTTTCCTATAAGTAATATGTCATCGACATATAACACTAGGAATACGACTGCACTCCCACTAACCTTCTTGTACACACAAGGTTCGTCAGGATTTTGTCAGAAATCAAACTCTTTGATTGTCTCATCAAAACGGATGTTCCAGCTCCTGGATGCTTGCTTTAGTCCATATATGGATCGTCGAAGCTTGCATACTTTGGTTTTATGAACCGATGTGAAACCTTTAGGTTGTATCATGTATACATCCTCAAGCAGGTTTCCATTAAGGAAAGCTATTTTCACATTCATTTGCCATATCTCATAATCATAATGAGCTGCTATGGCCAGGAGCATCCGAATGGATTTAAGCATAGCTACTGGCGAATAGGTTTCATCATAATCAATTCCTTGTTTTTGACAATATCCTTTTGCCACTAATCTAGCCTTAAAGGTAACAACATTACCTTCCATACCGGTTTTCTTCTTGAAAACCCACTTGCACCCTATGGGCTTAATCCCTTCAGGTGGGTTAACCAAGTCCCATACTTGATTTTTGTACATGGAATCCATTTCCAACTTCATGGCTTCAAGCCATTTATCCCTTTCTGAACTTTTCAGAACATCTTCATAACTGATAGGTTCGTCATCGTTAATGAGTAACATGTCGTTCGATTCACTTATGAGAAATCCGTATCTCTCTGGAATATTGCGTGTCCTATCAGACCTACGAAGAAGTGGTGTTGTTTTAGGTTCAATTGATAACTCATCATTATGAGTTATTGGTTGTGGGTCTAGACTAGGTGTCTCTTGAATGTCTATTGGAGTTTCTTGAACTTCTTCAAGTTCAATGCTACTCCCACTGTTTTTTTGTAAAAGAAATTCTTTTTATAGAAATACAGCATGTCCTGAAACAAACACCTTTTGTTCCAAGAGATGATAAAATTGGTAACATTTCGTTTCCTTAGGCTATCCAATAAATAGACATTTATCAGACATAGCATCCAATTTGTCTGATACAGTCCGCTTTACATAAGCAGGACAACCCCATATCTTTAGGTGAGATAAATGAGGTTTCTTACTATTCCACGTCTTATATGGAGTAGTAGAGACTACATTGGTCGGGACTCTGTTTAGTAAGTAAACA
>JAGFNQ010002103.1:198724-281094 GCA_024364735.1 Boesenbergia rotunda | reverse complement strand
AGAAGCAAGGAAAACTCAAGCAGGAGGATACGGGTAGTCTGCGAATATCCAGAAGTGTTCCCAGAAGAATTACCTGGACTACCTCCCAACCGAGAAGTGGAATTCGAGATCGAGCTAGTGCCCGGTACCGGTTCCGGTCTCGAAGGCCCCATATCGTATGTCTCCAGCAGAGTTGAAGGAATTACAAGAGCAACTCCAGGAGCTACTAGACAAGGGCTTCATTCGCCCGAGTCATTCACCCTGGGGAGCTCCTGTACTTTTCGTCAAGAAGAAGGATGGGTCTATGCGTCTGTGCATAGACTACAGAGCTCTGAACAAGGTGACCATCAAGAACAAGTACCCCCTTCCTAGAATAGATGATTTATTTGATCAACTCAAAGGGGCTACAGTGTTCTCGAAGATAGATCTGCGTTCTGGGTATCATCAGCTAAGGTTAAAGAAAGTGACATCCCCAGGACGGCCTTCAGGACAAGATACGGCCACTACGAATTTGTAGTAATGCCTTTTGGAGTAACCAATGCTCCAGCAGTCTTCATGGAGCTGATGAACCACATCTTCAGGGAGTATCTCGATAAATTCGTCATTGTATTTATTGATGATATTCTCATATATTCACAGACTCCAGAGGACCATGCTACACACTTGAGGATAGTGCTGCAGATCCTTCAGCAGGAGAAGCTTTATGCAAAATTCTCAAAGTGTGAGTTTTGGCTAGATCAGGTGACTTTCCTAGGTCACATTGTATCCAAAGAAGGCATTCAAGTTGATCCAGCCAAGATAGAAGCAGTCAGCAACTGGTGTAGACCCAAGAATGCCAGTGAGATCAGAAGCTTCTTAGGCCTGGCAGGATATTACAGAAAATTTGTGGAGGACTTTTCCAGGATAGCCTCTCCACTCACAGCCTTGACCAGAAAGAACAAGAAGTTTGAATGGTCAGATAAATGCGAGCACAGTTTTCTAGAGCTGAAGAAGAGACTGACCAGTGCTCCATCCTGACTGTTCCAGAGAGTGACAAGGCCTTTGACATCTACAGTGATGCATCCAAGATGGGCCTTGGAGCTGTCCTCATGCAAGATGGTAAAGTAATAGCATATGCCTCCAGACAGCTCAAGGACTATGAGAAGAATTACCCTACCCACGACCTTGAGCTAGCAGCTGTGGTTTTTGCACTGAAGCTTTGGAGACACTACCTGTATGGAGTGCAGTGCAGGATCTTCACAGACCATCAGAGTTTGAAGTACTTCTTCACTCAGAAGGACCTGAATATGAGGCAGCGCAGGTGGCTAGAGTTGGTCAAAGATTATGACTGTGAAATCCTCTACCACCCAGGTAAAGCTAATAAAGTGGCAGATGCACTGAGCAGAAAATCCTGTGCAGCACTGATGTCCCTTTCATCACTGTCTCTACCACTTCAGAAAGAAATAAAGGATTTTGGAGTCGAAGTAATAGTTGGGCAATTTTCTGCATTGACCCTAGAGTCAACCCTGCTTAAGATATACAAGAAAAGCAAGATCAAGACCCAGAGATCCAGAAGATCAAGCAGGGGATCCAAGAGGCAGAAAATTCAGAGTTTCGAGTATCAGACAGTGGCATACTCTATTTGGAGACCGCCTTTGCGTCCCCAATGATGAGGAACTAAGGAAGAATATTCTAGAAGAGGCCCACAGTACCTCGTACTCTATGCATCCTGGTTCTACCAAGATGTACCAAGATTTAAAGCAAAGGTTCTGGTGGTCTGGACTCAAGCGAGACGTGGCCAGATATATCAGTACCTGCTTGACCTGCCAGAGAGTCAAAGCAGAGCACCAGAGACCAGGAGGAGTTCTACAGCCACTTCCCATTCCAGAGTGGAAGTGGGAAGAAATATCCATGGACTTTATCACAGGTCTTCCAAGAACCACCCATGGACATGATGCAATTTGGGTGATAGTGGACAGGTTGACCAAGTCTGCCCACTTCCTAGCCATCAAGTTATCGCATTCGGTAGAGCAGTTAGCACAGCTGTACGTGAGAGAAGTAATCAGGCTTCACGGAGTTCCGAAGTCGATCGTGTCTGACAGAGATGGGCGATTCACCTCCCATTTTTGGAAGTGTGTTCAGGACGCCCTAGGCACCAGACTTCAGTTCAGCACAGCTTTCCATCCCCAGACAGATGGACAAACAGAGAGAGTAAATCAGATTTTAGAAGACATGCTCAGGGCTTGTGCATTGGACTTTAAAGGTAGTTGGTGCAAATTTCTGTGTTTAGCTGAGTTTGCCTACAACAATAGCTATCAGGCCACCATCAGGATGGCACCTTATGAGGCATTGTATGGCAGGAAATGCAGATCACCCATATGTTGGCAAGAAGCGGGTGAGAAGAAAGAGATGGAGTCAGGATTAGGCAGCCAGACTGAGCTTATAGATGAGACCGCTCAGGCTATCCAGACGATCCGCCAGAGGATTGAGACTGCCCAGAGTAGACAGAAAAGTTATGCTGACACACGTCGTAGGCCACTTGAATTCCAAGTCGGAGATTCAGTATTTCTCAAAGTCGCTCCCATGAAGGGAGTGGTGAGATTTGGTAAGAAGGGCAAGCTAAGTCCTCGCTACATAGGACCCTACAAGATCATAAAGAGGGTTGGTAAGGTAGCATATGAGCTGGACCTACCAGAGGATATGTCAGCTATCCACAGTACCTTTCATGTCTCTATGCTAAAGAAGTGTATTCACGACCCTAGCCAAGTGATTCAGCCTCAGTCAGTACAGATCCAAGAAGATCTTAGTTATGAGAGCAGACCGACACAGATAGTGGACAAAGCAGTTAAGAGATTAAGAAACAAAGGAGTGCCACTAGTGAAGGTCATCTGGCAGAATCAGAAGCATGAAGAGGATACTTGGGAACATGAGGACAGCATAAGAGAACGATATCCAGAGTTATTCTAAGTTCGAGGACGAACTTTTTATAAGGTATGGGGGATTGTAACGCCCCAAAATTTCTATTTTTAGTTCTTAAAGTCCTTAGAATTATTTAGAAATGGTTTAGAAATATTCTAGATATTTTTAGGAATTTTTAGAGTATTTTTACGGAATTTTCCGAGTCCGTTTGGTATTTTTGGAAAAAGAAAAAGAAAAAGGAAAAAGCCAAAAATGGAAAAAACCAATTAAGTGCAGCGGGTGGATCGAACCCGCGACCACCACGAAACAGCAAGCGCGCGCAACCAGCCGGGCTAGGGGTATCAGCACAACAAAGGATGGAGAGAAGGATATTTAAGCTGTAGTTAGGTTGATCCGCCCCATAAGTATAAATAGGTAATTAAAGAGAGAAGTTTTATTTTCTCTCAAACCCTCTCCTTCCCCTAACCTGCGCCGACCCCTCCCTTCCCTCTCCTCTCTTGTGCGCACGCCACACCAAGCCTAGAGGGCCGGCCAAGGCTTTCTTCCAAGAGATATTCCTATATTCGGGATCCCCGCGACGAGAGGAACGCGTAGGCGCGAAGAATTCGTCGAGATCCCAAGTTCCTTCCGAGCTCTAGACACTAATCTTGGTTGTAAGTCCAAGATATCAATGTAAGTACTGCTCACCTGCAGTAAGAGGCGGTTTTTCCGCGAGAATTTCCTTTAAAAAGTTTTTAGAAGAGATATTTCCTTTTTATTTGAGTTTTTGCATGTGATACTAGTTCTTTATATGCTTATATATGTTGATTAATACCCTATGTGAGTTTAGGGTCCAAGAAAAGCTATGAGAAAAGAAAAGAAAAGATAAAGATAAGAAAAGAAAAGGCCAAGGCCTTAAGAAATCCCCAAAAGTCAAGACTTAGGGATTTTTAGCACACAAGGTGCTCCAGAAAATGCCAAGGCATTTACAGATAAGAAAGAAAAGAAAGAAAAGCTATTTTATTTTATAAGGCCAGTACCCGGCGTCCAAGGGCGTCGTTAAAGAAATCCAGGTGTCCAATTCCAAGGTCTTGGCCCTGGTAGACCAAGGTCTGCTCTATTAGGATTGGTGGCTCGCTACCCCAACCTTTTAGGGAACGCGCATATCAGATGGTACTTACGTCTTCAGTGGATCCAAGTGATTATTATATTCAAGTATATGCTTTAGCAAAGTTTTCTAAAGTTTCAGAAAGTTTTCAAAAGTTAAAGAATAGCTAAAGTTTCTAGTTGAGCCAAGAAAAGTAAATTGAGATTATTTATTGCTTGAGTATGCATGTTTTGAGTTATTGATAACCACCATTTTTGCTGATTATTTTAGGCTCTAAAATCCATGTTTGATCCACATTTTATATGCTTGAGTTTGCATTTGTATTAGGTTTCATGTATTCCCTTCATTTTGGCATTTAATTCAAATCAGTGTATATTTGGGATATTTTTGGCACTAAATTTGGATATTATTTTGTAGGCTTCAATTGATCATGGACCTAGATCAAATCGGGTCAGACTTGAGTCAGCATTGGATCCAGATCAAAGGGATCAAGCATCGGATTGATAGGAGCCGTCCATTCTAGAGAACGGCTAGATCTGAGCCATCGGTCAACTTCTGGTCGATCCGAGTCCAAGATAGAATCAATCATGATCAGAGACCAAGATCTGAAAATTTCAGCCAAATCGGAAGTGATCTGACCGTTGGATCAAGCTTAAGATGTTCTAGACCATCCGTTCAAGACAAGGGAAGATCTGGACCATCCGCCACTGATCTGGTTAATCCGAGCTGGGGACAGGTAGATCAGGACCATTGATTGGAATCTGTGAAGTTTGGGTCAGATCGGAAGAGATCTGACCGTTGGATGAAGCCGAATCGATCTCAGCCGTCCGTTGCTTCCATCATTATATGGTTTGGCTGAGCTGTTTGATTGAATCAATTCAAGCTGTTTGGCTGAACCAAGACTGAACCGGATCCCTGACTGAATCGGGCGGCTGACTGAACTGATTCTCTGCTGGGCTGAGGCTGAGCTAACCAGAGCTGGACCGAACTCATTTGCTGGGTTGAATCCATTGAAGCTGCTTGGCCGAGCCAGAGCTGGACCGAGCCACGCGCAGCCACAAACAAAAGGGGGCCAGCCATTGCGAGCTAGGGCAGACGGGAGACGAGAGGCGACAACACAGAGACGAGGCTCGGGGGTTCCCGACTTCTTCCTCTTCCTCTTCACCTTCTCCATCTCCTCCGGCCATTGCACGATCTAGGGCAAGGAGGTTCCGAACCCTAGCCGGCCGGAGTTCCATCATCGCCGTCTTCTTCACTGAGTTCCATCTCCACCTTTTCTCTGTCGGGGTTCGAAGAGAAGAGAGAAAGGAATTCTCTGTCGGGGTTCGAAGAGAGTTTCCTCCGTTTCATCACCGGCGACCAGAGGCTAGGGCTTTGGGGGTTCCGAGCTTTAGCCGAACGTAGCCGAACGCCATCCACCGCACGCCAACACAAGCTAGGGTTTTGGGGGTTCCGAACCCTAGCTTACATCTCGTCCATCTTCATCGCCTAGTTTGCCATCATCGCCACCAGAGATCTTCATAGCAGTTTCCAGCAGATTTCTTCATCGGATTAGTTTCGGCAGAACTTCATTTCTGTGTTTTCTTCACAGCAGCAATTCGTTTCAGTAGATGTTCTTCTTTGTCTAGCTCCAGCAGATTCAGTAGCTTCAATTCCCAGCAGCAATTCTTCCTTCATAGCAGTTCCTTCCCAGAAAGTAATTCAATTTCAGCAAGTCAGATTCGGCAATTCAGTTTCTCCTTCCCAGCAGTAGTTTTTCTTCACGGAAATTTCTTCACAGCAGTTCATCACAGATTCGGCAGCTCCTTCCATGAGCCACCTTGCAATTCAATTGATGCTGGTTGATTTTTCTTTGATTGTTGAATGTTAATTGTGTGTTTGATTGTTAAATATTTGTATTGATGGATCTTCCACAATTCAAATAGCACTCACTTTCGTCATTTTTATTCGTGCCCATATAGTGTTTGGTTAAATGCCTGTTAGAACAATTTCTTTTAATTGTGATGTTTCCTAGTTGTTAAACTCTTGTTTTGTGTTGCTCTTCCTATTACTTTAGGTTTTACGTCTTAAATTACATGCAATTAAGCTAGGTTAGGGTAGATTTCTTCAATGCTGTAGTTCTGCTCTATGTTTAGTTTCGTTAATGTTTAATTTCTAGTTATCCATTTCTTCGCTGCAATTGTAGTTAGGATAAATTAGATTTTATTACTTGCAATGTCTTTCCTTAATTAGATTAGATTTCTTACTTGCTCTGCTATTCATTTCATAGTCATAGCTCTCAAATCCAAAACCCCGTTTCATATCCAAAAACCCAAAAGCAATAAGATACGAACCATGAGACTTATCATGCATTAACTACATTCGTTGGGAGACGACTCGAGTTACTCTATGCTACATTAGTTTAGAGGAATTCGGTACTTAAATTGTATTTGAAACCGTAACACGACAAAAAACGGTTATCAGTTATACATGTTTGTAGTTTTCTTTCAAGCATATTAGTATCTCATATGATGTTCAGTTTGATCTAGAAGCATGTTTGCATATTTCGAGTTTTTGTGAGCTAGATAGTACTTACTAAGCTTTTGCTTATAGATGCATTTCCTCTTATTGCAGATAAAGGTAAAGGCAAGCAATTCTGAAGGAAGACGACGAGGCGGTGCTGAGTAGAGTGTGTGTGGTGGCTGATTATGGAGAGATCCTTGAGACGAGACATTTTAGTTATTTGAATTGCAATGTTTAAGTTTATTCAAATTTCAAGTTCTTGCTTTATGGAGATTATGGAGTATTTGAGTTTTGGATAGTTTTATATGCTAAATTTCTTAGAGTAAAGATCCCATGTCATTTCCTTTAGCATATATATCCCCATGATTGCATTGGATGAGTAAAAGTGTGAGTAGTTAGAAATATTGATACTTTGTTAGAGAAAAAGGTGTTTGTGCCAAGATAGTATCAATTTTCCTTTTGAATCGAGTTTTATTGCTTAAAAATGTTTAGAAAAGTTGCAATCACATTTCATAATGCTTTAGCAAGGTCGTAGAACATGTATTTGGTGTTATAAATTCATAGAAGTCAAGATTGGTACAAACTCCATTGTTAAAGTTTATATAAACTTGTTTAGTTTATTTTCTTCCATAAAAGTCCTAAATTCAAGTTTATGGATTCGTTTGATTGGCTAAATTGTTTAGGAAACGGATATAGAGTATAGAAATGATGTCGTAGTTTGATATGGCTCGAAATTGAAGGAATGGTGGACTTGGAAAGCAAGGGCCGAAACCTGTAAAACAGATTACAGCCGTACCAGTCGACTGCCACGTCACCAGTCGACTGGTACAGGCAGTTTAAGAAGGGTAAGGCTGTTTTCAACAGGTGTTAGCTATGGGATTTGAGAAGAAAGTATGGCATGGTATTATTATACATGATTGCTTAAGTTAGAATATAATTGTTAGCAGAATTTAAAAAAAAAAAATAAGATTTCCGCAATTTTCTTTAGTCATGTGTAAAAGTTGAGAAGTAGAGAAAAGTAACGATCCGTCTAAGGTAGGAGAAGGCGGGTCGCTACAACCGAAGCTGGTCCGATTGGCCCGAAGCTACTATAAAGAGTTAAAGAACCAAACCAACAGAAGGAAGGCCAACCGAAGAAAGGACGAACCAGCTGAACCCACAAATGACAAAAACAAGCCCAACGTGACTTGCTACGAGTGCAAGAAGAAGGCCCACTACAAGACGGAGTGTCCAAACCTAAAGGAGATCAAAAAGACAAGAAGAAAGAAAGTGCTCCAAGCAACATGAGACGAATCTTCATCAGAAGAAGAAGAAGAAGCACCCAGTCCAACCTTCTAGCCCTGACCGCCTCAGAAGAAGTCGGGACCGAGTCAGAATATAAACAAGACGACGGCAGACTAACCTTTTCAGAAGACGGCGAAATCAAGGTAAGTGGTTTCAATAGAAGTCAATTAAACGAACTTATTTCTTATCTTTCTCGAGATTTGGCAAAAGCCAAACTCCGAGTCGAATCCCTCCAACAGGAAGTAAAACTCCTGAAAGAGGGAGGGAGCTGACTCTAAATCCTTAACCGAGAAGGTTCAAGAAGGAACCTCTAATCAAGTTGAAAAACTTGAGAAAGAGAATTCCTCCCTGAAAACTCAGGTTAAGGATCTTAGATCAGCCTTAGAACGATTAACTTCTGGTTCCAAGGGTCTTGACATGATTCTTGGAAAATAGAAGTCCGTTCTAAATCGATCCGAACTTGGCTATAGAACCAAATCCCGACAAAGATCTTACCTTGCTGTACTGAATCAGTCCAGAGGTAAAATTCAGGCATGGGTACCTAAACTGTACCTGAACAAACCAACTGGATCAAATCAGTATTGGATCCCCAAGGACAAGATTCACATCTTGCCTAATCATTACCGTGGCTTTAGTCCAGGGGGAGCCAAATTAAAAACTATCTTTATTGTTAAATAGAATTTAATTCTTGCAATTTGCCTGATTGAGTGTTTATTTAATTTCTGCAATTTACCATGCTTGGACTTAGGAATGGTTAGTATAAGGACTGAACAAACTTAACTGAAATTTGACAACATAGTATTGGGTGGAAGTGAGATGATAGTACGTTAGGGAAACTAATTCTAATAAGATCAAGTTTACTTGGTCTCTTTAGACTGGTGAAACTAGCCGAAGCTACCGATCCAAAACCCAAACTAGTTAGACCAGAACTTTTTCAAAGATTAATTTTGAAAATGAAATTTCATTAAACGGCTTTGTCAAGGAAAGGGTTGATGATCCAATAAGGCTACGGCCAAAGAAGGCCTAGTGCCTCGCCAAGACCTGGAAGCCAATTTTTGAATTTCAAATTCAAATTTCTTTTTGTCAAATTCAAATCTAACACAACTTTCAGTTAAGTATAGATTCAAACATTCTCTTTCAAAATAAACTTAACTGTTTTCAAAAATTAATTTAATGGTTTCAAAATAAATAATAACTTTTCAAAATAATTTTACTTAACAAAACCTGTCTCATAAAACCCATAAGGCTAACGTGGTTGAAAACCTTAGATTTGGGTGAGACAGGCTAGGCAGTGAAACTCAATTTAAGCTACTCCTGACTCTAATTGGATCCAAATCAATAAAACTCTTTATGTGTAAGAACATAAAGATTTGAACCAATGGATGTTGGATAGCGGTTGCTCCAGACACATGACTGGAGATAAATTGAAGTTCACCAAACTCAAGTTCAAGAACCTAGGCTCAGTGGCATTTGGTAACAATGCTACACTCAAGGTAATTGGGTCAGGTAATATTGAGCTTAAATCTGACTTTATTATTAAGAAAGTTCTTTTGGTTGAAAACTTCAAATTTAACTTGCTTAGCATAAGTCAGTTATGTGATTCTGGTTAGATAGTCACCTTCAACAATTCTAACTGCCTGATTAGAAATGTACAAGACTCAGAAATCATACTTAAGGGCACTAGAAAAAATAATGTATACACTATAAACCTTCCCTCAGTACCCAAATGTATGTTAACTCAGTTAGAACAATCGAACCTCTGGCATAGGAGACTAGGTCACACTAATCTGAGGACTATCTCAAAAGTCACCCAACTTGGCCTAATCAAAGGAATCCCCAAAATTAAAAATAATGAAAACCTAATATGTGAATCATGTAATCAAGGTAAACAAATCAAATCTAATCACAAACTAATCCAATCTGACCTAACTCAAACCACACTTGAGCTCCTGCACCTTGACCTATTTGATTCACATGGAGCCAAGTCACTAAGCGGGAACCGATACTGCTTAGTAATAGTTGATGATTATTCTAAATTCACTTGGGTTAAGTTTCTAAGAACCAAAGATGAAACCCTAAACCTATTTAAGGATATTTGTAAATTAATTGAAAATCAAAACGATACTAAAATTAAAAGACTTAGGAGTGACCACGGGGGAGAATTTGAAAATCAACGGTTCGAGGAATTCTGTAAGGTCAATGGGTATTTACATGAATTTTCATGTCCCAGAACCCCCCAACAAAATGGGATAGTCAAAAGAAGAAATAGAACATTACAGGAAGCCACTAGGGCTATGCTCAACGAATTTCAGTTAGCAAACCAATATTGGGCAGAAGCGATTAGTACAGCTTGTTACATTCAAAATAGGGTTCTGATTAACAAGCGACACAACAAAACACCCTGTGAACTGTACTACCATAGGCTCCCAAATCTACACTACCTAAGGGTCTTTGGATGCAAAGTCCATATCCTAAACACCAAAGACTACTTAGGGAAATTTCAGTCCAAGTCAACCCCAGGTATCTTCCTAGGATACTCAACCACAAGTAGAGCCTATAGAGTTTACAACAAACAAACTAAGAAAATTGAAGAAACAACAAACTTAATATTTGATGAAGAAATCAACTCAACATCTGACAATCCAGACCTAACTTCATCAAATTCTGATCAAGAAAATAATGAACAAACTATTGAACCTTTAATTAAACCCTTAAACGAACAAACTATTGAACCAATTAACGAGTCAACTGAAACAATTATCGAACCAACAAATGAACCAGCCCTAGGAGTCGAATCAAATAGTGAACCAAACCAACCAGTCGGACCTGAGGCTGAACCAAGTTCTAGAAAAACCAAGAAACCCAGACTTAGTCACCCAACCGATCAAATTGTGGGTGATCCAACTCTAGGATTCAGGACTAGATCCTCCTATAGAAACCTTAGTCAAATAGCAATGATATCAAAAATAGAACCCAAAACTATAGATGAAGCCCTACCTGACCCTGATTGGATCATAGCTATGCAAGAAGAATTAGCCCAATTTGAGAGGAACCAAGTCTGGGAACTAGTGCCTAAACCTGAAGGCAAATCCATCATTGACACTAAGTGGGTCTTTAGGAATAAGCTAAATGATCAAGGAGAAATAGTTAGAAATAAAGCCCGCTTAGTAGCTAAGGGATTCAGCCAAGTAGAGAGATTAGATTACGATGAAACATATGCCCCAGTAGCTAGACTTGAGTCCATTAGAATGTTGTTAGCCTTTGCATCCCATAAAGGATTTAAGCTATACCAAATGGATGTAAAGTCAGCTTTCCTAAATGGATTCATTAAAGAAGAAGTTTATGTAGGACAACCCCCTGGGTTTGAGGACTTAGACAAACCTGACCATGTTTACAAATTAACTAAAGCACTATATGGGTTAAAACAAGCACCTAGGGCTTGGTATGAACGTTTATCAACTTACTTAACTTCTAAAGAATTTAAACAAGGACAAATTGACTCAACTTTATTCATTAAAACCCTAGGAAAAGATATATTTATTGCCCAAATTTACGTAGATGACATAATCTTTGGATCCACCAACACAAACTTCCTAAAAGAGTTTGTCAAGATAATGGAAAATGAATTTGAAATGAGTTTAGTTGGGGAACTTACCTTTTTCCTAGGACTACAAATCAAACAAACTAGAGATGAAAACTACGTCCATCAATCCAAATATGCTAAAGAGTTAATAAAGAAATTTAAAATGGATAACTCTAAAAGCATAAGTACCCCCATGACCACTAATGTAAAAGTAGATAGTGACCCTGATGGTAAGCCAGTAGACCTCAAACTATATAGAAGTATGATAGGTAGTCTACTGTACCTTACAGCTAGTAGACCTGACATTCTTTTTGTTATAGGGATGTGTGCTAGATACCAAACCTGTGCTAAGGAAACACACTTAGCAGCCCTAAAAAGAATACTAAGATATGTAAAGGGCACCCTAAATGTAGGGATTTGGTATCATAGAACCTCAACCTTCAATTTGTCAGGATACTCGGATTCTGACTATGCTGGTTGTAAATTGGATAGAAAAAGCACAAGTGGAAGCTGCAAACTGTTAGGAAATAGTCTAGTAAGTTGGTACAGCAGAAAACAACACTGTGTAGCTCTGTCCATAACTGAAGCAGAGTATGTAGCCTTAGGAGAGTGTGTAGCACAAACTTTATGGATGATGCACACTCTTAAAGACTTCCAGCTCAACTACACCCAAACTCAAGTATTTATTGACAATATAAGTTCAATTAATCTAACTAAGAACCCAATCCAACATTCCAGAACAAAACACATAGAAGTTAAACATCACTTCGTAAGAGACCATGTAGCCAGGGGTGAGATAGTACTTAAACATATAGACTCAAAATCCAACTTAGCTAATATATTCACAAAACCCTTACCTGAGTCTGAGTTCAGCTCACTAAGAAGGCAGTTAGGATTGTGCTCTGTAGAATAGATTAACTCTACTTTTGATTTTCTTACTGTTTTTTATTTAAAAATCAGTTTCTAAAAGAATTTTGAAAACCTGTCTTTCTTTAATTTCAAAATTAGTTTTATTTCAAATCTTCTCGGACTTAGTTTTTTTTAAAACTACCCCCTTTCAAAACTAGGGCTCTTTTTTCGCAAATGGACTTAGCCTAGGCCCTAACCCTAGAACTGCATGCACCTATAGACTTAGAAGCCAGCATCTTACAAGCACCTTAGGGTACTTTTGATTGATAACCTAAAAAGGGTTGAGATGCTTAGGTCTTTGCCTCAATTCAAGATGCTTTAAGTCAGTGCATCTGCAGTAATTGGGGCACTAAATACAACTCATACAGCATTCAAGTTAAGTGTCAAGTTTAGAAAATCTAACTTGAACAGAAACACTTAACTTGACTAACTCTAGCAAAAGCTACTGTTTATAACAGTTAGTGAGTAGCTAATTGGGTTAGACAGGTCCTACAAGAGAAAATCATCTGATTTGGTTTAAAGTCTTATCATGAATTGGTTCAGTACAGCAAAATCAGCAAATAGTTTTTTTCTTTATGAAAGTTACTTCCATTATGCAATTTAATTTCTGCTATATTTATTGTTTTTGATATATGGCAAAGGGGGAGAGATAGGAAAGGAGAGAATTTAAAATTTTCTAGCTCAAATTTTTTTTCTATCCTTTATTCAAAAAGTACCTAAAGTTTTCAAAAGGTTACTAAAGTACTTAAGTTCTTAAGCTTTTAAAAAAACTTTACAAAGTACTTAAGTTCTTAAGCTTTTAAAAACTTTACTAAGTTCTCAAATTTTCAAAATCTTACTAAGTACTTAAGTTCTCAAATTTTCAAAATCTTACTAAGTACTTAAGCATCTCAAAGTTTCAAAATCCTTCTAAGTACTTAAGCATTTTCAAAATTTTCTAAGTACTTAAGCTTTTCAAAAATTTTCTAAGTACTTAAGCTTTTCAAAAATTTTACTAAGTACTTAAGCTTTTTCAAAAATTTTCTAAGTACTTAAGCTTTTTCAAAAATTTCTAAGTACTTAAGCTTTTCAAAAATTTTCTAAGTACTTAAGCCTGTCAAAATTTTCTAAGTACTTAAGCTTACTAAGTACTAGAGCTTGTAAAAAATTTTCTAAAGTACTTAAGTTTTTTGGTACTTAAGTTAAACTTTCAAAAACCTTTTGTGTACTTTAAAAACTTAAGACTTCAAAATTTTTTCTAAGTACGCTAAACTCATGCTTCCAAAAACCTCTTCTATGTACTTTTAAAAATTAAAGTTGTCAAAAGTTTTCCAAGTACCCAAACTTAAGTTTTCAAAAGTGCAAAAATCAGTTTTTACAAAAGCCTTCTGTTGAAAAATTCTAAGTAAAAATTTTTTTTCTCAAACTTAGAACCCCACGAATTTTTGAAAAATCTAGGGGGAGAATCCTTCCAGGGGGAGGGAACAAAACTTAATGTTTTTACATGCATTGATTAAACTTAACTTTTTGAACCAGGGTTACCATAAATCAAAAAGGGGGAGATTGTTGGTGCAGAAAGCACCCAAGTCGAACTTGAGTTTTGATAATGGCAACAGGGCTCAAAAGTTAAGTCTCACTTGTTGTCTAACAAGTTACTCTAGTGTGCAGGTTAAAAAGTCCTAGCGAAGGACTGCTAGGCACTGGCGAAGGAATGCCAGAGCAAAAAGCCCTAGTGAAGGAATACTAGGCACTGGCGAAGGAATGCCAGGGTAAAAGCCCTAGCGAAGGACTGCTAGGCACTGGCGAAGGAATGCCAGGGAACAAAGCCCTAGCGAAGGACTGCTAGGCACCAGGCGAAGGATAGCTTGGGATTAAAGCCCTAACGAAGGACTGCTAGGCAACGGGCGAAGGACAGCTCGGTATCTAAGACCTGGTAAAGGACTGCCAGGCAAAAGTCCAACCAGAGGAACGGTTGGCATCAGGTAAATTCTCCCGAGAGGAGTAGGTGAGGACGCGTTCCCCGTCAAGAGGGAACAGTAGGCGTCGGTTCGACCTAGGGTTTCATTTAGGAGACCCAAAGTCAGAACCAAGATAGCTAAGGCTGTATAAAATATTAATATTTCTGCTTTTTGGACTAACCCTAGATGCAGGACCGAAGGATTGAGTGTCTGCAGCTTAGAGAGCCTCAAAGGAGTGAGGCAGAAGCTGAGCAGGGCGCCCCGGATGTTCCGGGTGCCCCCAAGGTGAACACAAATCAGCAGGAGCAAAAACGCGCTTCGACAGTTATCTGTCGGGGCACCCCGGGTGTTTCGGGCGCCCCCACAGCTCCGGGCGCCCCGCATGCTGTGGGCGCCCCCAGCACCAACTGCCGAAGCAGCTCCCTTCGAAGCCAGCAGATGAAACTTTGACTCGGTCAATCCGGGCGCCCCGAGCGCTCCGGGCGCCCCGGTCAAAACTGATCCCGAAGGTAAAGGGATCAGAAGCTGACCGAGAAGTTGCCGGATCAACCGACACGTGGGGGGGCGCCCCCGACGTTCCGGGCGCCCCCAGGCCCTATATAAAGGACCCTCGACCCCAGGCTTCAAGGCATCACTTGATTCAATGCTTCAACGCTCTTCTGCTCTTGCGCCTTGCTCCGGAAACCTCCCAACTCGAGCCGACGACGTCCTGCTGCTCCGGAAAAAGTCAATCTACTCCGGACGTCGGTAAAGAAGAGTGATTTTTAATTTACTGCACTTATTCCTGTAATCAATCTTTGTAAACTGCTTTTGCGCCTCATATAGAATTGCCCAAAGTAAATGATCAACGATCGTGGGCCTTAGAGTAGGAGTCGACCTAGGCTCCGAACCAAGTAAAAATACTGTGTCTGCGTGTTTCATTTTTTATCTTCCGCTGTGCAAATTCTCTATCTTAAATCCGAACGTTTTTCGATATTCACCCCCCTCTATCGGTTCCCTCGATCCAACAGTTTATGTATTTGATTGAGATCTTAAACTCATTTACTGAATGCCCGCAATACAATTCACAACATGAGAGAATTTGTGATGAATTCACAATTAGTGATTATCTCTACATGTGCAATTGTGAAGTATTGAAATTGTCCCTAGTCGATGAATTGATAAATACGGACACTATCAATTTTGTTGAGACTAGCATGGGTTATTCTCTAATTAACTGATTCTCACTGGCTGGTGACATTGGGATGTCCGGAGATAAACATGAATGCTAGTTAAGGGAACTAGTTCATTGGAGTGACTGGCTGTAAAACTTCATATGGTAGTCTATATATAGATATGTCAATGAAGTTCTTACTGCAGCTTAAGTGCGATGTTCCTTTGACTTGCGGTGTTTAAGTCATCATGGTCATGGAGACTTATACTTTGACATCTTAAGCAAGCATCTCCAAGGAGGTGTGGACCCAGGATGATTGGGTATAAGCCGAAGTGCCCGAAGATGTTTGAATAGCCTACAAAGGATTCACCACTCTTTGCGAGGAGATGTATACCCAAGGCCTATCGTCGGATTGTTACTCGAAGCCTCTGGCCAGAGCATGACATGTTTAGAGTATGAATCTCTTAAATGCATGAGAGTAATTAGAATCCATAGGATGAGAAAACGTTACTTGGGCTAGGTGTGACGTAGTCAGCCTAGTGGGGGCTGACACACATAGACCATGTCCTGAACCAAGTGGGTATAAGATGGTGAAGGGAATGGGGCACGATTCATTATAGCTGCTGAAGGATTTCAGAATTATTTCTGAGGTCAACCGTTGATCTTTCGATTAATTGGGGATCATGATGTACTACTAGGTGCCACTCATGATCATTCTATAATTGATTAATTATAGATGGCCAACATAAATCGAAAGCCTATTTAGTCACACGCACTACGAGTAATCCGAGGGATTTAAAACGAGTTGAAAATTGGATTTTCCAATCAAGAGAGATTAGGTTTGGTTAAGCCAAACGATAAGTCGAATCTGAATTTTTCAGAGACGCATCGGAAGCGTTAAATGGCTAAGTCTTATGAAGACTTAATAGATGAATTAAATAAGTTTAATTCATTGAGGTGTGGCTTGGATGGGCCGACCAAAGAGGGTCTCCATCCTCCTTGCTTGGCCGACCACAACAAAGGGAGAGAACCAAGTTTTTGGTTCAATTTATAAAATAAACCAAGTGTGGTTTGTTTTATAAAATTATGGATGATATAAATTTTTATATAATAAACCAAGGTTTGGTTTATTTTTCATGGAAATTAAAATGAACCATGGATTGGTTTATTTTATTATATAAAATCAATCATGGATTGATTTACCATGATAAGAAAATTTATTCCATAAGAAAAAAGGAGACTTGGTTGGTTTTTATCATGAATTAAAATATGATAAAACTTGGCATGATGGAATAAGTTATAGAAAATTTATTCCATAAGAAAAAAGAGACTTGGCGGTTGAGAGGCCACTATATAAAGGACCCAAGGCAAGGCTTGGAAATCAATCGAAGTATTCTTGCCTGGGCTCTCTCCCTCTCCTCCCTTCTTTCTCTTGGCCGGCCACAAGGCTCTTCTCCCTTCTTCTTGCCGTGAGCACAAGGAGAAGCACCGAGGCGACAAAGTTCTTCTGTTGGGGCGATCTTCCTCTCCGGCCATTATCACCTTGGGATTGGGCGCAAGTCATCTTCCTCCTTCTCGCCGGAATTGTGATTCCGGCCAGCCTTGGTAGTGAGTTTTTCCGATGTGATTACTTCTCTCTTGGTTTTTCTTGTCGCATTCTCGGAGAATCTAGTAGTTCTCGAGAACACGAAACTCGTGGCTTTGCAAAGTCATCCTGAAGATACTCGGCGTGGACGCGAATAGAGGCGGAGCTTCCGAGGGACGCTTACGGTTGGATCTTGTCCCTTCCTTCGAGTTACGCGAGGTATTAAGTAAATTAGTTTACGTTTCTTCAAAATTTTAAATATATGATCATGTCTACACAAGATAAAGTTGCATGCTTAGATGTGTCGTTAAATAATTTGAGAAATTATTTATGCTAAACCTTCCGCTGCACGTAATTAATTTTAAAATTACGAACCCACATCCATGTCAACATGCACCCGGTCCCAACAACCCCGTGATGTCCCTGGCCCCTCCGTTCCCCCTATTGGGTGGTTCCTGGCCGACCGTAGTGGGTAGCCGGATCAGCCCAATACCTGGGCCTGCTGCACCAATCCTTATTGGCGGTAAATACCTTGCTCACACTCCTCACTTCCTCTCAGCCTCTTTTTACTGATGATCTTTATTCACCCCTCTAGGTTGCTTCGAACTACGCGACCACGGGCCACCTACTGCATTCCGGAGGGGTTACCGAGAATCTCCTGTAGTAGGTGGCGGATGTTGAGGCAGAAACAGGTTGGGCTCGTGAGGCCGGCCTCCTGCAACTAGAGATCAGCTGGGTCCTCCTAGAGAGAGCTGATCATTATCTGTCCTCCTTGATAGCAGTCAAGGATACCCTACATAGGTACAAACACCGGGAACGTTTGGGGTCCGAGAGGAACCGAGCTCTAGAAGAGGATTAACAAAAACTATCGCAAGACCGAGAGCAACTCCGGGCCCGCAATGAGGAGTTGTCCAATCAAGTTAATCTTTTGGAGGCTGCTAAGAAAATCCTGGAGGGCCGGGGCGCAGACCAGGAGCGCGTGTTGGCTTTGCGAGCCCACGACTTAGAACTATCAAGCTTTTACGCAGCCGATCTCCAGGATCAAGTAATTCGAGCTAACGCCCAGGCTGCTGCTGCTTCTCAAAAGTTCCAGAAGTATAAGAGGTTCAGGCGCGCCTGCTACTGGAGGTGGAGGCACTCAAGCTGACCAAGGCTGAAACCGAGCCCAGGGTCTAGCAGTGGCCAAAAGATTCTGAACCCCAAGTATCTCGGTTGGAGGCGGCCTACAAGGCCAAATTTTTGGAGTCGGAGTAGTACGCGCGACCGGGTGGCTGCACAAGCATTCAAGACCCTTAAGTAGGGCTTCTGTAACGCCCGCTTTTTTTTCCATAAGCGGCGTTACGCTAAACATACATGTGCATATAAAACATCTTAATGCAGCGGAATAACTAGTACTTACATCATATACACATGTCTGGGTTATCTTTCATGGACATGGTGACATTATACTTAACATATTACCAGCATACCTAGCATCATGATATCAACTTTCCATAACTTATTCATAAGCATTTCAGGTAACATATTACCAGTATGCATGGCATCATGATATCAACTTTCCATAACTTATTCATAAGCATTTCAGGTAGTAAGTAGTTTGATCATAACTTCATGAATAGTAGGTTGTTTCTTAGGCATAACTATCATAAGCCGAGCATAAACCAAAACAAGCATTGTCGGATTCACAAAACATGCAATAAGTGAAATGAGAGAGTTTCTTGGCCATGTCACTACTACACACACCCATTCTTGCCCTCTTGCTGCTTCCTTATTGTCCCATTGCGTGATCTGCGGTATAAGGAAAATAAGACTATAAGCACACATGCTTAGTAAGACTCTTTCCTACTCACAAAATCCATACGTCGTATAAACATGCACATAATGCTTCAATCCTACATATCATAGCATACTTTCTATCATGAACATCTACACCACTATGCCATCATCATTTTAGCATAAACATAGATAAAATCATGACATCATAATTTTAGCATGCACATAAATAAAATCATGGCATCATAATCTAGTATGAACATAAATAAAATCATGGCGTTGTCATCTAGCATGAACATAAATAAAATCATGGCATTATCATCTAGCATGAACATAAATAAAATCATGGCATTATCATCTAGCATGAACATAAATAAAATCATGGCATTATCATCTAGCATGAACATAAATAAAATCATGCATTATCATCTAGCATGAACATAAATAAAATCATGGCATTATCATCTAGCATGAACATAAATAAAATCATGGCATTATCATCTAGCATGAACATAAATAAAATCATGACATTATCATCTAGCATGAACATAAATAAAATCATTTGCATAAATATATTTTGCATAAGCATACTTTTCATAAACATACTTTTCATAAATATACTTTTCATAAACATAATGCATAACATGGATGGATGCATGGGCAAATGCATATATCATAAGGATGCTTAGTTTGAAATCATATCCTTTTTTTTATACTTAAACATAATCATAACATTCATTGGGCCCTGGCTTGTACCACATTCATACATCATATGCGCGCATCCCTAAGTAAATACGAGGTAGCTAATCTCGACCTACTAGGGTAAGGACAGCTTCATCGGTAGTCCCGAACCGTAAGGACAGCTTCATCGGTAGTCCTGAACCGTGGACAGCTTCATCGGTAGTCCAAAACCATAGACCTTATTTAGGTCCGGTACAAGCCCATTCTTAAAATAAAATACTTTCACATGCTTCTTCATTCACAAAACATACATAGCATATTCATTCATTCTTAATGCTTAACATCATCATTATGCCTTGAAGGCATGAACCTCATTTTCATTCATCATTGTCATTCCATATCACCATTATGCCTTGAAGGCATGAACTTTAACTTCATTCATCATTTCATCCATAAACATGACATGCATACATATCATTCATAAATCATGGCATACATTCCTATTATTCATAAATCATGGCATGCATACATATCATTCATAAATCATGGCATACATTCATATTATTCATAAATCATGGCATGCATACATATCATTCATAAATCATAGCCTACATTCATAATTAGCATCTTAATTCATAAAAAACATGCATGGTCATGGTACATGGAAAAACATGCCTAGGTCCTTTCATACATGATACATTTCCTTGGATTCATGGCACATGTCTAAATATTTATGAATCATCATCACAAGTGACCTAACATATAATTCATGACACATAAGCTAGGGTTTCAATTGGCATAAACATTCTTCCAACATACTTAAACATCTATATACATCATAGTACCCTACAAACATGCATCCTTGTGGTCTTAACCCAACCCAAACCCTAAGTCTTGGGAGTTGGCCGAAAGTTCCTTGGCATGAAACTCCACCATTCAATCAATAGGAAGGGTTCCATAAGTAAAAGAACACCCATACATTACATACAAGACCATAGGGAGCCATTAAACCCCATGATTGGAGTAAATCCTAAACCCTAGCCCTACCTTGGGACCTTGGCCGAAACCCTAATGGGTCACCATCACATGAATAAATTCATAAAGTTACAAATTTACATCCTATAACTTACATATACTTCCATAGTAAAACATTTGAACCCTTGCTTGGAGTTAACCCTAACCCCTTGCCCTAAAACCCATCTTGGCCGAAAGTTACTAGGGCCTTAAGTCATGTAAAAACTTTCACATAACCCCTATTAACATCTCTTACCACATAAGAAAACATAAGGAACAATATTAAAGAGTTGGATCCAAACCAAACCATAGAAACCTATGGTGGCCGAAACCCTTGGTAGCCCTAACTTTGGTGTTTCTTCATATATGGTTCTAACAATTTCTTGTATCATGAAAATAACTCAAAAACCATTATACCACAGGTGAGGGAGTCTTACCTTGGGTTATCTTGGTTTTTAGACCTTAAAAAGGGAAGATGATGAAGACCTTGTTGTCCCTTGATCACCCTTAGCCCTTGTAGCCTTGTAGATGACCCTTAGCTCTTGAAGATTAAGCCCTCTTGTGAAGTTTTCCAAAGGAAAACTCTCCTTGAAGTTTCGGCTAGAGTGAGGGAGGAGGAAGAAGAAAGGTGGAATTGATGGAAGGAAGAAAGTAACTCCCAAGCCCCCTCTTTATAACACATTAAGGAGGGCAAGTGAAGAGTCATGGTGGATGACCCTTCATTTTCCCTAAGCCTTAACCACAATCCACTTCATTTCCTCATATCACTCCCTTACTAGGTGAATTGGTTAGAGCATGCATGGTTGTACAAGAGGTCCAAGGTTCAATCCTTGGTGCATGCACTAATTTTTGTATTTTATTTTTATTTTATTTTCTATTATTTCGAAAATCCCTTAAAAATTCTCCCATAATTATGTTAATATTTATCATTAAAACCTCTTTATATTTATATTAATTTTTTACCTAAAATTCACCAATAATTATGGTACTAGAAAGCCCATATAAAGCCCATTAGTGCTTATTTTTCCCAATTTAAATGAGAAAACATGGATTTCTAGGCTAAAACTTGTATTAATATTTCTAGGTCCCTCGGAAAATTATCTAGTCATGCTCAATATTTTAAAGAAAATACTATGAGAATTTTCCAGGTCGTTACAGCTTCCACGGAGCCATCAGACAGTTAGAGAAGGACCAATTATTGAAATCGGGCTCCGATTTGAGTGCGATAACTATTCAACGTGTCTGGGATGACCTTCCCCCCGAAGAGCGGAATTCTCTGATTTTAGGGCAAATATTTACTTGATCTATCATTGTACTCCTGGTTTTTAACGTGATTCCCTGTAGAGACTGTAGGGTTTAATTCACTCTTGGTCGGACGTGTACCGCTCCGAGGCCAAGCCTACACACCGGGAGGCTGTAGGGTTTAATCAACTCTTGGCTGGGCGTGTACAGCTCCGAGGCCAAGCCTACACACCGAGAGGTTGTAGGGTTTAATCAGCTCTTGGCCGGGCATGTACAGCTCCGAGGCCAAGCCTACACACCGAGAGGTTGTATGGTTTAATCAGCTCTTGGCCGGGCGTGTACAGCTCCAAGGCCAAGCCTACACACCGAGAGGTTGTAGGGTTTAATCAGCTCTTGGCCGGGCATGTACAGCTCCGAGGCCAAGCCTACACACCGAGAGGTTGTAGGGTTTAATCAGCTCTTAGCTGGGCGTGTACAGCTCCGAGGCCAAGTCTACACACCTAGAGGTTGTAGGGTTTAATCAGCTCTTGGCAGGGCGTGTACAGCTCCGAGGCCAAGCCTACAAACTGAGAGATTGTAGGGTTTAATCAGCTCTTGGCTGGGTGTGTACAACTCCGAGGCCAAGCCTACACACCGAGAGGTTATAGGGTTTAATCAGCTCTTGGTCGGGCATGTACAGCTCCGAGGCCAAGCCTACACACCGAGATGTTGTAGGGTTTAATCAGAGACTTAACATTTACAGCATGACACATCATCCACATCCTTTATTAATTATACTGCAAGGTCGTGAAGCAGTGAAAACATATATCCATGGAAGTACATTACACGGTGACTCACGAAGTATAGTAGGGGCAGAGATATTTCGCATGCCAAGGCCTCTCCAACCTCCTCCCTTCGTGGTCTTCCAGATAGTAGCTACCTCCTGTAAGTTTTTTGACGACAACATAGGGGTCGTCCCACTGCGGCTCTAACTTTCCAGGATCGCCTACCAGTTTAATTCTCTTCCAGACTCGGTCGCCCTCCTCGAAGCTGCGGGGAATCACTCTATGATTGTAAGCTAGTTGCATCCTCCTTCGATAGGCTTCCAACCTTACCGCAGCTTTGTCTCGTACCTCCGATATGAAGTCCAGATCAATCAGACACTCCTGGTCGTTATCTTCCTTGCGATAATGTCGCCGCTGCGGGGACTCCTCTCCTACTTCCACCGGGATAACGACCTCTGCTCCATAGACTAGCTGGAAAGGTCTCTCTCCAGTTCCTTCCTTTGGGGTAGTCCGGTAGGACCACAAGATGCTGGGGAGTTCTTCGACCCAACTGCCTCAGACATGATCCAGCTTTACTCTGAGCCCTTGTAGTATTTCCCGATTGACCACCTCCGCTTGTCCATTGCTTTGAGGGTAGGCGACGGAGGTGAAAGCCTGCTGAATGTCTAACCCCTCACACCATTCCTTTAGTCTTCGTCCCGAGAACTGCCTGCCATTTCAGACACCAGCTTATGAGGAATATCATATCTGCAGACAATATCTTTCCATAGAACCTTCATTACCGCCCCCTCTGTGATTTTGGCCAGAGGTTCGGCTTCCACCCACTTAGAAAAGTACTCAATGAGGACCAGCAGGAACTTCTTATGCTGGGGCCTAATGGGGAAAGGCCCCACAATGTCCATTTCCCACTGGTCGAACGGGCACGAGACTGTAGAAACTCTTAACGGCTCCGTGGGGCGATGAGAGACATGTTGATGCCTCTGACAGGCCTTACACCTGGCCACGAAGTTGAGCAAATCCGCCTGCAAGGTGGGCCAAAAGTAACCCACCAAAAGGATTTTTCGGGACAGGATCTCCCTCCAATATGGCTTCCGCAGATGCCTTCGTGCACCTCTCGCATTATGTAGTGAGTCTCTTCCGGCCTGACACATTTTAGGAGGGGTTGGGCATAGGCTCTCTTGTACAACTGATCTCCAGACCAGTGTAAACCTCTCCGGCCGTCGACAAAACAATCGACTCCCTGGGCCTTCACTCGGCCGGGATCCATCCCGTAGGAACGCTATGTAAGGATCCCTCTAGTCTGCGGGTTCAGCCATTCTGACTTCTCCTCCGATTTGAGCCACCATTGTTTTTGTCACACTGGGTCCCTCCAGCCGCCAGGTAGATATGGAACTGTCCAGCTTGGCTAACTCGTCGACCCGCACATTGTCCGCCCAGGATATCTTCTGCAGGATAACCTCTGAGAAAGTACTTTTTAGTTGTTCATATAGGGATACATACCTTTGCAGCTGCTCACATTTGACTTCAAAACCACCTGCCACCTGTTGGGTCACTAATTGCGAGTCCGAGTAGACAGTGATTCGATGAGCTCCCATGTGTCGGGCCACTTGTAATCCTGCCAGGATCGCCTCATACTCGGCCTCGTTGTTGGTAGCTTTGAAGTGAAGCCGGATGGACAGATGTAGCGTGTCTCCCCTGGGGAGATCAATAGCAGTCCTACTCCACTGTGTTGGCTATTGGCGGATCCATCCGCATAGACCTTCCACATAACTTCGGTCTCTGTCTCCGGGACGGTCTCCAGCATGATGTCGGAGAGAGCCTGTGCTTTGATGGCGGTGCGAGGCTGATACTCAATGTCATATTCGCTTAACTCCGTCGTCCATTTGATTAGCCTGCCCGACGCCTCAAGATTAGTGAGGACTCGGGCAAGCGAGCTATTAGTGAGGACCACGATGGGGTGTGCTAAGAAGTACGGTTGTAACCTTCAGGCCATCAGGACCAAGGCATAAGCCAGTTTCTCCATCATGGTGTACCGCGTCTCGGCATCCTTGAGTAGGTGTCCAAAGAAGTAAATGGGATGTTGTATCCGGTCTTGTTCCTAGACAAACACCGACCCTACCGCTTGCTCGGCTGCAGATAAATAGACGCATAATGTTTCCCCTTCCACTGGCTTATGCAGGGTCGGGAGGTCTGCCAGATAAGTCTTTAATTCCTCAAAGGCCTTCGTATACTGATCATCCCACTCGAATTTAACAACTTTTCTCAGAATTTTGAAGAAGGGGAGGGCTTTGTCTGCGGATTTGGAGATGAACCGTGATCGTGCGGTGATTCGGCCGTTCAGCCGCTGGACTTCCCTGAAGTTCCACGTGGGTGGCATATCTAGAATGACCTTTACCTTTTCCGCGTTGGCTTCGATCCCCCTCTCCGTCACCATGTATCCCAAGAACCTGCCACTTTTGACCCCAAACAAACATTTAGCTGGGTTTAGTTTTAACCTGTGTGCTCTCAGGGTGGCGAATGTCTCCTCCAGGTCAGATATCATGTCCCCTCCCTTTTCCGTCTTGACTAGGATATCATTCACGTACACCTCAATGTTCTGCCCAATCTGGTGCCTGAAGACTTTGTCCATCATCCGCTGGTACGTGGCGCCCGCGTTACGCAAGCCGAAGGGCATGACGTTGTAGAAGTACGTGCCATCAGCCGTCACAAAACTGACCTTCTCCTGGTCTTCAGGGGCGAGGGGGACTTAGTGATAGCTCTGGTAAGCGTCTAACATAGAGATGAACTCACAACCGGTTGTTGAGTCTGTTAGTGATATGAGAGAAGTGTCTTAAGGCAATCGCCTTATGATTGTAATCATTTACTCTAATAAATAAATATTCACTATTTGAGTATACATGTTTATGTATTTGATTGAGATCTTAAACTCATTTACTGAATGTCCACAATATAATTCACAGCATGAGAGAATTTGTGATGAATTCACAACTAGTGATTATCTCTACATGTACAATTGTGAAATATTGAAATTGTCCCTAGTCGATGAATTGATAAATACAGACACTATCAATTCTGTTGAGACTAGCATGGGTTATTCTCTAATCAGCTGATTCTCACTGGATGGTGACATTGAGATGTCCGGAGATAAACATGAATGCTAGTTAAGGGAACTAGTTCATTGGAGTGACTGACTGTAAAACTTCATATGGTAGTCTACATATAGATATGTCAGTGAAGTTCTTATTGCAGCTTAAGTGCGATGTTCCTTTGACTTACGGTGTTCAAGTCATCTTGGTCATGGAGACTTATACTTTGACATCTTAAGCAAGCGTCTCCAAGGAGGTGTGGACCCAGGATGATTGGGTATAAGCCGAAGTGCCCGAAGATGTTTGAACAGCCTACAAAGGATTCACCACTCCTTGCGAGGAGATGTATACCCGAGGCCTATCGTCGGATTGTTACTCGAAGCCTCTGGCCAGAGCATGACATGTTCAGAGTATGAATCTCTTAAATACATGAGAGTAATTAGAATCCGTAGGACGAGAAAACGTTACTTGAGCTAGGTGTGACGTAGTCAGCCTAGTGGGGACTGACACACATAGACCATGTCCTGAACCAAGTGAGTATAAGATGGTGAAGGGAATGGGGCACGATTCATTATAGCTGCTGATGGGTTTCAGAATTGTTTCTGAGGTCAACCGTTGATCTTTCGATTAATTGGGGATCATGATGTACTACTAGGTGCCACTCATGATCGTTCTATAATTGATTAATTATAGACGGCCAACATAAATCGAAAGCCTATTTAGTCACACGCACTACGAGTAATCTGAGAGATTTAAAACGAGTTGAAAATTGAATTTTCCAATCAAGAGAGATTAGGTTTGGTTGAGCCAAACGATAAGTCGAATCTGAATTTTTCAGAGACGCATCGGAAGCGTAAAATGGCTAAGTCTTTTGAAGACTTAATAGATGAATTAAATAAGTTTAATTCATTGGGGCGTGGCTTGGATGGGCCGGCCAAAGAGGGCCTCCATCCTCTTTGCTTGGCCGGCCACAACAAAGGGAGAGAACCAAGTTTTTGGTTCAATTTATAAAATAAACCAAGTGTGGTTTGTTTTATAAAATTATGGATGATATAAATTTTTTATATATAATAAACCAAGGTTTGGTTTATTTTTCATGGAAATTAAAATGAACCATGGATTGGTTTATTTTATAAAATAAAGCATGGATTGATTTACCATGATAAGGAAATTTATTCCATAAGAGAGAAGAGACTTGATTGATTTTTAACATGAATTAAAATATGATTTTAACCATGATATAAAATCAAACTTGGCATGATGGAATAAGTTATTCCATATTTGAGAGGCTTGATGGTTGAGAGGCCACTATATAAAGGACCCAAGGCAAGGGTTGGGTAATAATCGAAGAGATGAAGGCATAGACTCTCTCCCTCTCTTTCTCTCCTTCTCTTCTCCCCTTCTTGCCGTGCGCCAACCAGCCCCAAGAAGGAGCACCAGCCGGCCGCCCCTGCCCTTTCCCTGCCGACCACCACCTGCTGCCGGAGAAGGATGCTCCGGCCATCTCTTGGCCGGAAGAAGGTGCTACCGGAATTAGAGTTTGCCGCGAGGATCCTTTTGCCGCAAGCCTCTTCTTTTGCTTCACCGGAATTTTGATTCCGGCCATCCTTTTGTGGTTAGTCTTTCGACTTCTCTCTTAGTTTTTCTTGTCACATTCTCGGAGAATCTAGTAGTTCTCGAGAACACGAAACTCGTGGCTTTGCGAAGTCATCCCGAAGATACTCGGCGTGGACGCGAATAGAGGCGGAGCTTCCAAGGGACGCTTACGGTTGGATCTCGTCCCTTCCTTCGAGTTACGCGAGGTAATACATAAATTAGTTTATGTTTCTACAAAATTTTAAATATATGATCATGTCTACACAAGATAAAATTGCATGCTTAGATGTGTGGTTAAATAATTAGAGAAATTATTTATGCTAAACCTTCCGTTGCACGTAATTAATTTTAAAATTACGAACCCGCATCCATGTCAACATGCACCCGGTCCCAACAGAGTCCACCAGCCAATCTATCCTGGGCAGGGGGTAGCAGCCCTTTAGGCAGGCTTTATTTAGGTCTCTGAAGTTGATGCAGACTCGCCACTTGCCCCCAGGCTTGGGAACGTGGACCACATTGGCCAGCCAAGCTGGGAACCGGACTTCCCTGATGTGTCCAGCTTGTAATAGCTTCTGAACCTCATCCCGAATAGCTTTGTCTTGCTCAGGGGAGAAGTGCCTCCTCTTCTGCTTCACGGGACGGGCCTCCGGCGCCACATGTAGGCGGTGCATAGCCAGCGCTGGGGGGATCCCCTTGATTTCTTCAGCGACCCAAGCAAACACGTCTCTGTGGTTCCGCAGGCATTCAACGAGGCGATTTCGTAATGTTGGCGTGAGGTCAAGAGCGATACGCGTATTTCCCCCTCCGCCATGGAGATCGATCTGCACCTCTTCACTCTCGACTTCTCGCCGCTCTTGCTTAGGCCCTTCATCTTCCCACGGATGAGTGAGATCCTCCGCTTCCGCCATCGGTGCTCCTTCAGGCGTTTTGATATTTCCCACAGATGACACCAAATTTGTTCCGGAAGGAGTCGTCGGTGATAGCCAGTCACTGAGGCTCAGCCACGGCGGGGATGACTACGTCGCTGAGGAACTTGTGGGGGGGGGGTCCTGCGAAAGTAACACAAGTGTTAGGGGGACACGCCGGTAGGGGTCCGGCGGAGTCCACTCCGACGCTTAAGTTAGTAGGTTGTCCGATTGGTAGTGAGAAAGAAAGATAGTATGCGAAGATAAGAGATCGTAACCCCCTTATCGGAGGGGTTGAACTACCTTTTATACAAGTGTCAGCAGACTAGTCGTGCCCCCTTTCTCGGTGTCACGACTCCGATATTTGAGCCACGTCCCTGCTTTCGGTGACGAGGGGATATCCCTTGAAACCGTCGGCACCGTTACCATCCTTTCCCCCGTGGAGCCATGTGGGAGGGCGTGCGGACTTTTTCCTGATTAATATCCGAGGTCGGCCGTGTTGGATCGGGTTGGACCGACTAGAGGGGGGTGAATAGACGGTAAAAAAAAATTATGAAAGTGGAGGCACTTGTCTTTAAAAAAAAAGAAACTTGGTCGCAACTGAGAACGTTGCTTCCAAGGCAGTGGACGCTCAATAAAAATCTCATTGTGGCGGAGAAGCCTTACACAAATAGCACTTTTAGAGATTTTACAAGAATGAATAAAATGATTGATTGAAAAGGTTGAAACTCTAAGCCTATTTATAGCCTAAGAGAATAAATTTTGATTGTTGATTGTTGAGGAATTTTCTCTTGGCCGTTGATCCATGAATGTAATCTGGATGGTTGATCTTGGATGGGATTAAACTGCATCCATTGGATCTGATTCAAGGATAAGGTTTTATCCTTTAAGATTTTATCATCTGCTTTAGACTTCGATGTTATCATCTTAAAGTAGAATCATCGGCAGCATCTTAATGTCATTAACTGTTATCCTAACTGGTAACCATGGCAACATATGTTGCCGAGGTCTAGAGTTTGAGTCTTCTTAGCAATAATTAAATTTTCTTTTTTTCGAGCACCTGGTTTGACATGGTCAAACTGACCAGTCTTTTGGTTTATCTTCTGGGTGATTTCCGGCCAACCAGAGTTAGGCTCACCCGAACCCAACTCCGGACTTTCGCCCCTCGAGCATGCTTCCTCTCAGTTTCCTGTCCCTCGGGCGTCGCGTACGTCCTTCTCGATCCACCGGTGTACTCTTCCGCAGCTTCCGCGCCCCTCGGATTGTACCAAGCCCGTCGGCTCACTTCCCCGCACAATCCTTCTCGTCTGCTACGTCTTACGCTCGACTTCCTCCGTACCTAAGCTCCTGCACACTTAGCAGAGGGATTAAACATACCAGGACCTAACTTACATTGGTTGATCACATCAAAATCAACCAGGGGTACTTACAGACCATTGAGTTGAACCTGCTTCCCGAGGGGAGCTCGGGGGTCTCGGGGGCCGATATCTCCCGAATTACTCTTCGGGGCCCGACTTGCCAGGGGGCTCACGCGAAGGACCCTCAGATCGGCCTTCCCGAGTGTGTCACTGAAAGGAGATCCCTTGGGAGGAGAGGTCATGTTGTGTCCCTACTTCTTCATCCCTCGTGTCAGGCCCAGGCCACCCAGCCCCATCAATTGTGATGAATTCTCTTAGAAAAACTAAAAATACAGGAGGAATTGAAAGAATTAGTTAGTAGACTTGAATTGCATCGAAAGACCAATAAATTTCTAAAGGCTTGTTATATATTAGATGAAAAAGGTAAACAAGATTTATGTAGTTGGTTGAAAGAAATAAAATTCTCTGATGGGTATGCCGCGAATATGGCTCGATGTATGGATATGAACAAATTAAAAATATTTGGAATGAAGAGTCATGACTGTCATATGTTCATGCAAAGACTTATTACAATAGCCTTTCATGATCTACTTCTTAATAATGCTTGACAAATACTTAAAGAATTAAGTCTTTTTTTTATATAGATTTGACATTGAGAGTGATTATGACAACAAAAATGCTTCGGCTAGAAACAGAAATACCTCTGATACTATATAAACATGAGCGCATATTGTTAGTAGGAGCCCTAGAGCCAATTATGTGATGATTGACTAGAGAATTTTTGTATCATATTATATCATTAATAAAGGTATATTTAGTTACTATACTTATTTTATATTTATGTCAAATAACTAAGTATAATAATGTCCTTGGTAGTAGGTTCTTATCTACATCATATTGATTAGTTGAATTGATAGTGAGATGATGTAGAGAACACTACACTAAACTATTCATAGTCAAGCATTAATATTGAAGGATAATATTAATGCATGGAGACTAACATGTAAGTCAATTGATGACTTGAGCTCACAAGTAATGGATATATGATATTAAGTTGACACATGGGTATACATTAGAGAATGTGTACTGAATTAACCTGCCATGAGAAAGTTTCATAGATTGTCATATAAGTGTCATAAATTTTTTCATGTGACTATTAGTATGAATAGTCTTTAGACCTGAAGTCACTACGGTTCCCTACATAAGGAGTTATGTACTTTGGTATCGTCAAATGTCACCCGTAACAGGGTGGACTATAAAAGCGATCACTGGATAGGTAATGAATTATGCGGAGGGATGTAAGTGATGTAGAAGGGATCTATCCCTCCCATATGACGGGAGTGATATCTGTGGGCCCCTTGATCGAGTAGGACTTCTAAAACGCATGATCATGCTCAAATGAGTCAATATGAGATATTGAGCTCATTTGTTTGAGTGAGTCTACTCAGGGATCAAGAAATACAAAGATTGATCGAGGATGACTGATAACCGTTTCAGTCGTGTCACAGTTTCAAATACAATTTAAGTATTGAACTCCTCTACACTAATGTAGCATAGAGTAACTCGAGTCGTCTCCCAACGAATGTAGTTGATGCATGATAATTCTCAGAATCATATTTTATTGCTTTTGGATTTTGGATGATAACTGGGTTTGAATTTGAGTTGCTAAGACTAATAAATGAAAGACAATGCAGGTAACGAATCTAATTTCTGAAATGAATACTGAAATTGCAAACGAAGCTTTGAAGGAGCTACTGCAATAATCTGGAATTCCCACAAATTGTTGAAATAAATGTTGGATAGAAAATGAAACTGCTGCCGAAAATTTGAAGAGTTGATTACAATTGCAGAAAATGAAAGACAGTTAAACTTAATTGAATCCAAACGAAACAAGAACTTCAAACTATTGAAAGAAGCATTGAAAGCATGGATTAAGCTAAGTTAACTGCAACAACTAGAAACCATTTATTAAAGAAATTCATAGATCACCTAACAATGTATCAAACTGAGCCAAAATGCAAGCAACCAAACATGGAAGATCAACAATTTATGGATGGATTGAACACACAATTGAAACACATCAACTCGCACAACCCAACTCATCGGACAATTACCAACTCTAATGAAGAATTGCTATGAAAT
Source organism: Boesenbergia rotunda (assembly GCA_024364735.1). Taxonomy (NCBI): domain Eukaryota; kingdom Viridiplantae; phylum Streptophyta; class Magnoliopsida; order Zingiberales; family Zingiberaceae; genus Boesenbergia; species Boesenbergia rotunda. Next base: position 249,616 of record JAGFNQ010002103.1, on the reverse strand, counting down.
ATTGGATCTGCTGTGGAGAAGTAAAACTGAATTGCTATGAAAAATTGGATCGGATCAATGAGCTGTAAGGGAAGCTGCTGGAAATCTGTTGCCGGAAGGAAACGGTGAAGAACTTCTGTGAAATGGAATTGCTGAAGACATTTGCTAGGAATTGAAGCTGCTGAGAAGTAAATCGAATTGCTGTGTAGAAATTGAAACTGGCTACTGAAGCTGAAGGAAAGCTGCTGTAGATGAAAGCTGCCGGAAGGAAAAGCTACTGAATCGGATGACTGCTGAAGAAAAACATGTGAAACATTAAACTGCTGAAGAAGAAAAACTATGAAATATTAACTGCTGAAGAAAAACTGTAAGAAATTGGATCGCCGGCGGTGGAGTGACGTTGATTGTTTCCTCTCAACCCGAGAGGAAGCTGCGGTGAAGGAGATGGTCGACTAGGGCCCGAACCCCGTGCCCTAGCTCATGCGATGGCGTGCAGTGGAGATGGTTGGCTTCTCTCCGAACCCCGAAGAGAAACCTTTACTCTCTTCTCTCCGAACCCCAAAAGAGAAGAGGTGGAGATGGAATACCGGCCGGCAGTGATGTCATGATGAAGACCGCCGGCGGTGAGGGTGGAGAGGATGAGTCGCGTGTGTGTGTGTGCCGAACGATGCCCTAGCCTTCGCGTCGCTGCTCCCTTTTGTTCTGGCTGCGCGTGGTTCGGTCCAGTCAAGCCAGCTTCAGCTCTAGTTCATCTCAGCCAAGCCAGCACTCGAGTTCAGCCCAGCATTTGGTCCATTCAGCCCAATTCTGTGGTTCAGTCAGCCCTCTGGTTCAGCTCAGTTTGTGCTTGACCTAGCACAGCGGTTTGATTCAATCAAGCCAAGCAGCTCGGTTCTTTTGTTCAGCCAATTTGGGTTCGGTCCAGTCAGCCAAGCCACAACTCAGCCCATGTCTTGGGTTCAATCATATGATGATGGAAGCAAAGGACGGCTGAGATCAATTTGGCTTCATCAAACGGTCGGATCTCTTCAGATCTGAACCAAATTCCACAGATCTCAATCAATGGTCTTGATCTACCTGTCAACAGCTCGGATTAGCCAAATCAGTGGTGGATGGTCCAGATCTTCCCTTTTCTTGAATGGATGGCCTAGAACGACTTGAGTTTGATTCAACGGTCAGATCACTTCTGATTTGGCTGAAATTTTCAGATCTTGATCTATGGTTATAATTGACCCTATCTTGAACTCGGATTGACCAGAAGTTGACCGATGGCTCAGATCTAGCTGTTCTCTGAAATGGACGGCTCCTAATAATTCGATGCTTGATCCCTTTGATCTGGATCCAATACTGACTCAAGTTTGACCCGATTTGATCTAGGTCCATGATCAATTGAAGCCTACTAAATGATATTCAAATTTAGTGCCAAAAATATCCCAAATATACAAAGATTAGAATTAAAAGCCAAAATGAAGGGAATACATGAAACCTAATACGATTGCAAACTTAAGCATATAAAATGTGGATCAAACATGGATTTTAGAGCCGAAAATAATCAACAAAATGATGGTTATCAATGACACGGTCTATGCCTCATTGATCAATCTAGATATCGAGGATGGAAGAACAAGGTCATATATTGTCATAGTCACAAAGGTTAAGTCGGATCTCGATTTTTTTGTCACTTGGGTAGCAATGATGCATTGCTAGATGTCGCTCATTACTTATGTGTATAAAACGATTTAGACACATTGCCAACGTTACGAGAACCTATTGGGTCACACACGAAGAATACGATGCTTCGGTGATTAATTGATCTTAGTTTAATTAAGATTTGATCCAAATTGGATTAATTGAGTTATACTCAAGTGAATCCAATTGGATTATGGGATTGAGATCTAATTTGAGTTTGACTCATTTAGATTAGACTCAAACACATTTGAATGAGATATTAATTCATTAAAATATTTAATAAATTAATAATAGTGGAAGATAAAAAGTTTCTCTTCATTGGATGAAGAGAAGTTGAAGAGTCACATGAGAAAATGTACTATAAGTGAGTTTTTATTAGCATTAATGGAGGGAAGCTAAAGCGACAAAAACTCTTCATATTCATGGAATGAGTATAAAAGAGTTTTTCTTGTCATTTGGATGATGAACTTGTCATTTTTCCTTCCCTTCCCTCTCTTGGCCAAAATCCTTCCTCCCTCTCCTTCTTACTTTGTGAATCTCCTCTTGTGGCTAGCACCACAAAGGTGATTCTTCTTCGAAGCTTGAGAGATTGTGTTCATGTGGATACGCATAGAGGCACGGACACTTAAACGTACAAGAGATCCGACATACCTCGAACAAGCGAGATAAGCGAAGGGCACGCGCCAAAGGTATACCTATACAATAGGAATTTGTAAATTAACTTTGTATGAGTTTTTTTTTACATGGATCACTCGTGGGATCTATTATTTCTGATGCAATTTTTGAATATTTTTGCTTATAGATCCCTACAGTGGTATTAGAGCCACTTGTGAAAGATCATACAAAGTTTAGAAAAACTTTTATATGTGATATAGAAGTAGGACATAATTTTGTTATGGATTGTGTAATGTATGAGCATTTGTTGAGATATAAATGTTTGTGTTGATCAAACTAAAAATCCATAGCATTATCATATGAATATGAAAGTGTGCTATGGTCCGATTGTACTCAACAAATTTTATAACCTATGGTTTCGGCTCATGAGCATTTTATAATCATAATAAAAATTAATGTCCTAAATCTATTGTGTGTAATTGATGACATTGTACATGGTTATGGCCTTAACCCCAATATGATTGGATGTATATGTGTGTGTGTGCATGTTGTAATGTAATTCATAATATGGCCTGCGTGTCGTGCCTTATCTATATTTTCTAGTTGTAAAATATATTTAGACTCGAATGTAACTCAAGTTTTCCTAATTTGTAATGTAAAAAATGAGAAGTGAAATGTCCATTGAATAATGAAGTTACAAGAAGGAAGCCGACGACACATGACGACCGAAGAATGCACTTGGAGAAGATGTTATCCCTAGGTTGACCATCGATTTTCTCATTGGCTTGAGAAGATCGGAGTATACGGGCCATAACCATATCACATTTTACCGCTTATATGTTGATATATGCAATGTATGTATGTGATGCATGATTAGATAAACATTTATCTTAATTAAGTCAACTCGATATGCCTACCAAAGTTTGGTACTCATAAACTACCTCGATCATTTGTTGTTGGGCTTGCCAAAGCAAAGCGACATATTTTATCTTGGTAAAGTGCGAGAGGACAATTGTGATGTCCCGCTATCGAACTTTGGGTGAGACTTAACTAAGTCACCTCAATTGGATTGAGAAACTTAGAAGCATACCCCAAAAGTTGGGAAAATTGGGTAAGAGAACAATTATATAAAGTCTTAGGCGATTAGCCAAAACTAACTTAAGATGATGTGTAATGTGGATCTTGACCCTTTGTTTCCAAGAGTTGCATAAGATGTAATTGGTAAAATATTACCTACCTAATTATACTAAGTCTTGGGCGATTAGCTAAAGCTAACTCAAGATGAGGTATAATATGGATCTTCTCTCACATGAATGTAGTCGTTATTTGGTTTGGAGCTAGTAGTGTGGGCAAAATGAGTTTGCCTACATCCATGTCTAGCTCCTACCAAAGCTCTACAATTCAGTGAGAGTGTCATTTAATTAAAGACCTAATTAAATGATCTAGATATAATACTTATTTCTGCATATTTTACTATTGTAGATCACCATGTCGTCTAACACGTCAAATACTCTCTCTCTCTCTCTCTGTGATCCATCCTTGAGAAGGACAAGCTCAACAGAGCTAATTTCTTGGACCAGTACAGAAACTTGAGGATCGTCCTCAAACAAGAACGAAAGTTTTACGCCCTAGAGCAACCTCTTCCAGAAGAACCTATCACTACCGCCACTCGCGTTGAAAAAGATACTTACAAGAAGCATCAGGATGATGCACTTGATATATCATGTCTCATGCATGCCATCATGAACTCTGACCTTCAGAAGCAACATGAGAACATGGATGTGTTGGGACCGGGTGCATGTTGACATGGATGCGGGTTCGTAATTTTAAAATTAATTACGTGCAGCGGAAGATTTAGCATAAATAATTTCCCAAATTATTTAACCACACATCTAAGCATGCAACCTTATATTGTGTAGACATGATCATACATTTAAAATTTTGCAGAAAGTAAACTAATTTACTTATTACCTCGCGTAACTCGAAGGAAGGGACGAGATCCAACCGTAAGCGTCCCTTAGAAACTCCGCCTCTATTCGCGTCCACACCGAGTTTTCTTCGGGATGACTTCGCAAAGCCACGAGTTTCGTGCCGACAAGAACTACTAGATTCTCTAAAGGCACGACAAGAATACCAAGAGAGAGAGATGGGAAGACTAACCACCAAACGAAGAACGGAATCAAGATTCCGGGGAGGAAGGAGTCGCGCCCGCTTCTTCTTCTTCTCACGGTAGCTGCTTGGTGGATGAAGCTCACGGCAACAAAGGGAGTGCCTCTAGGGCCGGCGGCACTAGAGGAGGGAGAGAGAGAGAGGGAGAGAGAGAGGGCTTATTCCTTGATCTCTTAGATTGAATTCCAAGCCTTGCCTTGGTTCCTTTATATAGTAGCCTCTCAACCGCCAAGTCTCCTTTTTATGGAATAAATTTTCATAAGAAATTTATCATATAAATTTTCTATGATTTACTCCATCATGCCAAGTTTTTATCATAATTTAATTTATAATAAAAACAACCATGTCTCCTTTTCTTATGGAATAAATTTTCACAAGAAATTTATTATATAAATTTTTCTTATCATGGAAAAATCAATTCATAATTGATTTTATAAAATAAAATAAACTATTCAAAGTTTATTTTAATTTCCATGAAAATAATAAACCAAACCTCGGTTTATAAAATTTATATTATCCATAATTTTATAAAACAAACCACGCTCGGTTTATTTTATAATCTGAACCAAACAATTTGATTCTCCCCTTTTAATGTGGCCGGCCAAACAAAGAGGGTAGGGACCCTCTTTGGCCGGCCAAACCCAAGCTAAGATCACATGAATTAAACTCATTTAATTCGTCCAATAAGCCTTCAAAAGACTTAGTCATTTTATGCTTCCGATGCGTCTCTAAAAAATTCAGATTCGACTTATCTCTCTTGATCGGAAAATCCAATTTTCAACTCGTTTTAAATCTCTTGGATTACTCGTAGTGCGTGTGACTAAATAGGCTTTCGATTTATGTTGGCCGTCTATAATTAACCAATTATAGAACGATCATGAGTGGCACCTAGTAGTACATCATGATCCCCAATTAATCGAAAGATCAAAGGTTGACCTCAAAAATTATTCTGAAACCCTTCAGCAGCTATAATGAATCGTGCCTTATTCCCTTCACCATCTTATACCCACTTGGTTCAGGACATGGTCTATGTGTGTCAGTCCCCACTAGGCTGACTACGTCACACCTAGCCCAAGTAACGTTTTCTCGTCCTACGAATTCTAATTACTCTCATGTATCTAAGAGATCCATACTCTGAACATGTCATGCTCTAGCCAGAGGCTTCGAGTAACAATCCGACGATAGGCCTTGGGTATACATCTCCTCGCAAGGAGTGGTGAATCCTTTATAGGCTGTTCAAACATCTTCGGACACTTCGGCTTATACCCAATCATCCTGGGTCCACACCTCCTTGGAGATGCTTGCTTAAGATGTCAAAGTATAAGTCTCCATGACCAAGATGACTTGAACACCGCAAGTCAAAGGAACATCGCACTTAAACTGCAGTAAGAACTTCACTGACATGTCTATATGTAGACTACCATATGAAGTTTTACAACCAGTCACTCTAATGAACTAGTTCCCTTAACTAGCATTCATGTTTATCTCCGGACATCCCAATGTCACCAGCCAGTGAGAATCAGCTGATTAGAGAATAACCCATGCTAGTCTCAATAGAATTGATAGTGTCCGTTTTTATCAATTCATCGACTAGGGACAATTTCAATACTTCACAATTGCACATGTAGAGATAATCACTAGTTGTGAATTCATCACAAATTCTCTCATGCTGTGAATTGTATTGCGGACATTCAGTAAATGAGTTTAAGATCTCAATCAAATACATAAACATGTATACTCAAATAGTGAATATTCATTTATTAAAATAAATGATTACAATCATAAGGCGATTGCCTTAGGACACTTTTCTCATATCACTAACAGGATGCACATGATATGGTTGAGCACTTAAAACAACTATATCAAGGGCAAGCTAGGCACGAGCGGTTTGAGGTGTCTAAGGCCCTATTTGCATGCAAGATGCAAGAAGGAACTCCCGTGGGAACTCACGTACCCAAAATAATTGCGTATGTTGAGAACCTTGAAAGACTAGGATTTCCACTGGGTCAAGAATTGACCACGGACCTTATCCTGTAATCGTTGCCGAAAGGGTACAATCAATTTGTCATGAACTATAACATGAACAAAATTGACAAGCCGTTGCCTAAGATGCTCAGCATGTTGAGAACTGTTGAACCCAATCTCAAGAAAACCAAGACCAGTAATGTACTAATGGTATGGAAGGGCAATGGCAAATGGAAGCCTAAGGGCAAGGGTAAGACCCAAGCCAAAGGCAAGCCCAACTCTACTGCACTAAAGGCCAAAGGCCGGATGCCTAAGAAGGGATCTACTTCCACTGTGGTGAGACCTGACATTGGAAGCGGAATTATAAACTCTACCTAGAGGAAGTAAAGAAGAAAAGAAGTGAGACTTCTGCCTCAGGTATTTTTGTTATAGAAGTCAATCTATCTATTTCCTCTTCTTGGGTATTAGATACCGTTGTGTATCTCACATTTGTACTAATGTGCAAGGCCTTCGAAGAGTTAGATCATTGACAAAGGGCGAAGTGGACCTACGAATAGGCAATGACGCAAGAGTTGCTGCTATAGTTGTAGGAATATAGTCCTTATCTTTACCTATTGGGCTTATCTTAAAACTAGAGGAGTGCTTTTATGTACCTGCACTAATTAAGAACATAATTTCTGTATCTTGTTTAGACAAGAAAGGCTTTTCATTTATCATAAAGAACAAATATTGTTCTATAATGTTAAATGACATGTTCTATTGTAGTGCACCACTTATAAATGGGCTCTATGTTCTAGACTTAGAGAACCCAATCTATAACATAAATACCAAACGGTTCAAACCAAATGATTTGAACCAAACGTATCTTTGGCATTGTCGCTTAGGTCATCTAAATGAGAGTCATATATCCCAACTCCATAAGGATGAATTACTGGACTCATTTGATTTTGAATCATATGAGACATGTGAATCTTGTCTTCTAGGCAAGATGATCAAGACTTCATTTAGTGGACATGGCGAAAGAGCGACAGACTTGTTAGGACTCATATATACTGATGTATGTGGCTCATTCAATGTCGTAGCTAGAGGAGGTTATCAGTACTTCATCACTTTCACTGATGATGTCAGTAGATATGACTATATGTATCTCATGAAACACAAATCAGAATCCTTTGAAAAGTTCAAAGAATTCAAGAGTGAAGTACAAAACCAACTTGGCAAGAGCATTAAAATGCTTTGATCAGATTGAGGTGGTGAATACTATTGGTGCAAGTTGCATCAGTGATGCCCTCCTCTAAGTGTTTTAATGTTTAACATTATACTTAAGTCAGTGATACATTGAACAAAGGAAGGGGAGTGAAGAGAGGAGTAACCAAAGTGAAGAAAAGTCCTAGTTAACCTAGGCACTAAGACCTGGTGAGTGAAGCTGGGCACTAAGACCTGGTGAGTGAAGCTAGGCACTAAGTTCTGGCAAAGGGCTGGGCACCGAAGACCTGACCGGAAGTTGGGCATGAAGTCCTGGTCGAGGACTGGGCAAGAAGACCTGGCCGAGGGTTGGGCACCGAAGACCTGGTTCGAGGAATTGGGCACGAAGACCTGGCCGAGGGTTGGGCACCGAAGTCCTGGACTTAGGGTTTGGGCATGAAGTCTCGGTCTGAGGGATTGAGCAACTTGGCTGAGCGATGAATAAGGACAAAAGTAGAGACGGGTCGGGGTTCGGACGTCTCGAGATCCGAGAGTATCGGAAGCTAAGCAAAAGTCCACCCGAAGGACTGGGTGGCAACCGTCTCCGGAATGGAGTAGATGAAAGGCGCATTCTCGGGGGTGAGAACTTGCGTCAGTTCGACCTAGGGTTTCGTGGAAATCCGAAGTCAGAACCAAATCCTTAAGGCTAATATAGTGTGTATATTTGCTTTGTATTTGTGTATCTTGCAGGTACCAAGAACCAGAGACAAAGTAGGCAAAGGGCTGGAAACCAGCCAAGCTAGGCACCCCCATCAATGGGGGCGCCCAGATCAAAGAACAAAAAACCAGTTTTGTGAAGGAACGCAGAACATGCTTCCATTCAGGCGCCCGGGATGATACAGGCACCCAAGTTGAAAGCTGTATTTGCTGTTTCAAGTTCGAAGCAGAGATAAGCTTTCATTCAGGCGCCTAGGAGGTCCAGGGTGCCCTGGTCAAAGGTTTTATCAGCTGCGGCGAGCGGCGCAGGGATGAGGTTTGACCAAGCCCATAGGGGCGCCCCGGTGATCACAGGCGCCCGTATGAAGCCTATAAATGGGGCCTCGACCCCTCATCTTCAAACATAACTTCCAAGATCCATTCTGAGCATTCTAACTGATGACAAAGCGCTAACGACGAGGCTCTGCGACCGGGAGGCTCCAGGAGGAAGTGCGCGGCACTTCGGAAGTCCAGATCGGCCGGGCATTCGATCACTTCTGTTTGGTTTGATTTACATTCTTCAGTTCAATTTATTTATCATTTTTTATTGTAATCATGCACTGTAAGACAAGTTTCTCGGCCTCCGAAAAGTCCGGAAAGGAGACCAATAGTGGACGGGCGGTCCCGTGCATAGGTCTTGGATGTACTGACCTTGGGGGGTTGGGAACCAAGAAAAAATCCCGCGTGCAATCTGGGTTTTGGTTTGTTCTTTATTTTTCTATTTTCCGCTGTGCTACTAACGCTCTGAGTCTAGAACGATCGAAAGTTCTACGAAGTTTACCACGATCGATATTTACCCCCCCCCCCCATCGATGGCACCGGTCCTACAAGTGGTATCAGAGCCAGGCCGCTCTTCACCGGACTAATCGCCGACGGAGCAAAAATGCCAGGAGTTGAGGGGGAGCCCAGGGGTGAATCAGGTATTTTTTTAATGTCTGTTTTTAAATTCCATGTTATATGCTTCACGTGAAGGGAGAGAGGGCACTATAAAAATCAATGCCTTACTCGTAAGAATCGTTCCTCACCGGTGGCAAAGGAGGCACCAACGCCAGGAGTCCGGAGAGACAAAAGTCACGTACGATGCTTCAAATGCGAGAAATACGGACACTACAAAAATCAGTGTTCGGCAAACGTACTTAAAATTTATGTTCCGAAAATTTTTAAATTTCCTGCACTTTCTTATGTAAATTATTTAGATAATTTTTCTGAAAAATTAAATTGTGTAAATAGGCAAATTAATGTCTTGCATGATCAACTAGATAATGTAGACAGTAATAAACTATCCAAAATTAACTCTTTAATTATCAATATCAATAAATTAATCTGTAAAATTAATTCTGAAATTAATCTTAACTTTAATTCTGAAAATAGATTTGATAATTTTACTGTTATTAATTCTGAAAATAGAGTTGATAATTTTACTATTATTAATTCTGAAAATAGATCTGATAATTTTACTGTTATTAATTTTGAAAATAGATCTGATAATTTTACTGTTATTAATTCTGAAATTAGATCTGATAAAATTACTAAAATTAATAATGAAAATTCTGACAATTTTAATTCCGATATTCCAAAAATTAATTCTGAAAACCTTAAGGATAACTCTGAATTCAAATTCGAAAATCTTAAGGACAACTCTGAATTCAAATTCGAAAACCTTAAGGATAACTCTGAATTCAAATTTGAAAATCTTAAGGATAACTCTGAATTCAAATTCGAAAACCTGAAGGATAATTCTGAATTCGAATTTGAAAATCTTAAAAATATTTCTGATAATCATGAAATTATCGAAATTATCTATGAGGATAAGAATGATTTTGTTAAAAATATTCTTGAGAATAATAAAGATGAAATTCTCCCAGATAGTAATTTAATTATAGATACTATTGAAGACTATTATAAAACATTAACTAGTGGCCCAAATTACTCCACTTATTTTGAAAATATTAAAGGATATGATTTTGAGGATGAGGAGGAGATAGAATTTTCTGAGATCAAGGCCATAATAAATAAAAATCACAAAGATTCAAATAAACCTGAATTATTGGAAAAACCTGAAAAGATAAGGAAGAAGTAGTGGATGAGTCAGAAATTTTCGAGATAATGAAGATTATGAACTTAAACCCACAACTATTAGTTAATCATTTCAACTTTAATTAATTCAATTAAATATTAATTAATTCAAATTAATTCTTAATTAATTCAATTAAATCTTAATTAATTCAATTAAATCTTAATAATTCAAATTAATTCAATTAAATCTTAATTAATTCAACTTAATTCAATTAAATCTTAATTAATTCAAATTAATACAATTAAATCTTAATTAATTCAAATTAATACAACTAAATCTTAATTAATTCAAATTAATACAATTAAATCTTAATTAATTCAAATTAATTCAATTAAATCTTAATTAATTCAAATTAATACAATTAAATCTTAATTAATTCAAATTAATTCAACTTAATTCAATTAAATCTTAATTAATTCAAATTAATTCAATTAAATCTTAATTAATTCAAATTAATTCAATTAAATCTTAATTAATTCAAATTAATTCAATTAAATCTTAATTAATCAATTAAATCTTAATTAATTCAATTAAATCTTAATTAATTCAAATTAATTCAATTAAATCTTAATTAATTCAATTAAATCTTAATTAATTCAATTAAATCTTAATTAATTCAAATTCAAATTAAATCTTAATTAACACAATTAAATCTTTAATTAATTCAAATACAAATTAATTCTTAATTAATTCAATTAATCATTAATTCAATTAATCTTTAATTAATTCAAATTCAAATTAATTCTTAATTAATTTAAACTCAAATTAAATAACATCTTATCCAAACGACAACAATTAATAGTATCAAATATGTCAAAGTGGGTTAGCATATTCGCGGGTTCACACGACATGTATCAAATCGGGAATTTGATACATTATTAGAAACTTAAATAAAATGATTTGAATTGTCTGACTCATGCATAACTGCTATGCCATGCATATGCTATTTTCTTTTAAATATATGACATGTCATTCATATTTAAATTTTATGCATGATTTAGAACGGTTATAGGAAAAGAATAGTTGAAACTTGAACAACCTAGTATTTGGCGGAGGTGAGATGATGGTACGTTAGGGAAGCCTTTCTAATAAGGTCAAGTATATTCTACTTGGTCCGTTTAGTCTGGTGGAATTAGCCGAAGCTACCGATCCAAAACCTAAACTAGTTAGATCAAAATCTTTCAAGGAGTAACTTGAAGATGAATTTTCTATAAAAGGCTTTGTCAAGGAAAGGGTTGATGATCTAATAAGGCTACGGCCAAAGAAGGCCTTGTGTCTCGCCAAGACCTGGAAGCCAATTACTGAAAATCAAATTCACATTACTATTGTCAGATTTGAATCTAACACAAGGTTCAATTAAATCTTAGATTTAATAATAAATTAAGAAAAATGATTCAAGCATCTCACAATGCACCGATAAGGCAACAATGCTTGCTGTATTGAGACATCTAGAATGGCTGAGATGCTAAGGACTAATAAATTATAAAATAGTTTTCAAAATAGTTTTTCAAAATTGTCAGAATATTTTTCTAAAAATATATTTTCAAAATAGTGCTTCAACATAATAATATTTTTATGGAATTCATGCTTGTCTGATTGATTATATATTATATGTTTTCAAAAATTATATCTTTTTAAAAATTGTTTGACTCACACAATTAGACACAAGCCTCTTAGGACAACACTAAAGTTCCTTAAGACACTTAGATAGAGTTAAACGGTGTTGGATGCAGGGGGAGTGTTTTTCTTTTTAATCTTTAAAAATATTTTTTCAAAAACTACGCCTTAATTTCTATCACATATGTTTTCAAAAAAGCTTATACTTTAAAAATTATCTTCTTTCCAAATTGTGGTTCAAAATTTATCTACCTGAAAATTATCGTTCATTTGATTTTTGATAAACCCTAAAAGACACAGAGGAAGATCCACTTCATGATCTACAAGGACTCCTAGGATGAGTCAAATTTAGGGGGAGTCTAAATCAAATAAAGATTTTCTGACAAGTTTTTTTGGCAATTATTTGTTGTGAATTATTAAATAATTCTTGTGGTCTGAATCAAACCCTAAGGACTTAAAGGAAGAGTATGTTGATGCAGTCTGGCCCTGATTGTTGTTTTGGTGTTGACAATGATTTTAGTTTAGGTTGATGATTATGATTAAGTCCTAATCGAGGATTAGGCATGATATGGAGAATCCTAGTCTGGAGGGCTAGGTATTGGGAAAATCCTAACCTGGAGGGTTAGGTGTGAAAAATCCTAGCTTGGAGGGCTAGGTGTTGGAAAAGTCCTAATTCGGAAGGGTTGGGTGAAAAGTCTTAGCTTGGAGGGCTAGGTGAAAAGTCCTAACTTGGAGGGTTAGGTGCAAATTCCCATCCTGGAAAATTAGGTGAAAAGTCCTGGCTTGGAGGGTCAGGTGCCTAGCTTGGAGGGCTAGGTTGGATGAAGTTCTAACTCGGAAGGGTTGGGTGAAAAGTCCTAGCTTGGAGGGCTAGGTGAAAAATCCTAGCTTGGAGGGCTAGGTGAAAAGTCTTAACTTGGAGGGTTAGGTGCAAATTCCCAACTTGGAGAGTTAGATGGAAAAATCCTTAGCTTGGAGGGCTAAGGTGGATGGAAACTTAGCTTGGAGGGCTAAGTATAAGTCCCTGGATCGGTCTGGTGACCGATCAGGGAATCTGGCACGCTGCTCCATCGTGGATCGGTCAGGTGACCGATCCAGTAATGACTGATCGGTCTGGTGACCGATCAGGGAGCACACAGTGAGGTTGGGAACCTACTGTACTGCTCCTGATCGATCCGGTGACCGATCAGGGAGTGCGTGTTTCACCCACTGCTTTGCTCCTGATCGGTCTGGTGACCGATCAGGGAGCAAACAAGTGAGGTTGAGTTCCCCTGCTGATCTGCACCTGATCGGTTTGGTGACTGATCAAGATCACTGTGCAGATCATTCCGGAGAACGATTAAACGTCGCAGGTTCCTCTCTATGATCGATCAGGACGGAGCCTGATCGGTCTGGTCATGTTTTGATCGGTTTGGTGACCGATTAGGAGGCTGCCTGATCGGTCCGGTGATCGATCAGGAGGTCTGGACTGTGAAGCTCAGAAATCGCCCGATAAAGGGGTGGATCGTTCGGGTGATCGATCCACAGCCTGGGATCGGTCTGGTGATCGGTCCAGGAGAGTCCCAAAGAAATCGCGATTTCTAATTGAGCGTTGGGGACCGATCAGGACAGAGCCTGATCGGTCTGGACCCAGGCTGATCGGTCTGGTGACCGATCAGGAGTCGCTCTGATCGGTCGGGTGACCGATCACTTTAATTCAAATTGCATTGTCAGACGCTCTGATCGCGTCTGACCATATCCGATTCGCTGCTGTTTGCCTCTGATATTTGATTTACTGTGTGATATACTGCACTAACAGTCTGATTAAGCTACAGGTGACAGGGGAGGATTCAAACACTCAAGAAGAAGTCAATGGAGGCTTTCCTTGGAGCAGGTTTGTCCGTTTCTCATCTCAGGTTGCAACGGCTGGAGCTGCAGGACTGAAGCCGCTGATTGAAGCTTGGCTGAGGGAGCTCAGGAAGTTCAGTAAGGGTTCAGTGGTAGCTGGCGTTGGCAGTGAGGCAGCTGGAGGCTGCTGGAGATGAGGTCACTTGATGCTTAGTGGAGAAACAAAAGGGACGGAAGATAGCTTCAGTGAAGCAGAGTTCTATAGCTTGTGTTTGAGTTCTTGCCGCACTTGTGTTCACCACATCAAGCTTGCACGTTCTGAAGTTTCATCCTCTTAAGCAAGCTGCTGAAAACTTGAAGCAGCCTTCCCTTACTTGAGCTCTTGAAGGAGAGAACAAGGAGCTGGGAGTCCGACAGCGGGAAGACATGAGGAGGGGTTTCTTGCGTGAGATCGCCGCTGGGTGGAGCTCAGGAAAGCTTGCTGTGTTCTTGTCCTTGCTAAGTGTTTGAGTAAGATCTTTCTTGTTGTTTCTTTGTGCTTAAACTTAAATCCGTGATTGAAACGCTGTGGAGAGGTTTCTCCACCGAGAAGGAGGTTGTTTCTTATCCGGTGATAACCGGGGCTTGATCTGCCGACGATCAAGGGATCGCCCACCTCAAGGGCACGCCAAGGAGTAGGGGCAAGTTATCCCCGAACCTTGTAAATTCTCCTTGTTAGCGATCTTGCTAATCTTGCTAGTTAGTTTTCTGTTTTAGTTTCTGTACATTCTATTTTTCATACTTCCTCTGTGCTACTAACAACTCCAAGTGCAGAAACTCGTTAAGTTCGTGAAGTAAAAGTGATTGGCTATATTCACCCCCTCTCTCTAGCCATCTCGTTTCCAACAGAGTACTTGTGGTCAACAAGCTTCCTAGGACTAGGTCAAGTTAAGGGGGAAGCTAGACTACAAAGAATTATTTAATATACTTTCATGCGCTGCATTATTAAGTCATGTTTGAAAATATAATTTTTCTTCAAAGTATTGTTATCTTAATTTTTTTTTAATCTCTATCATTTTCAAAACAGTTTTATTTGGAAATAATGTTTACATGAGTTGGAGATATTCCAGGACACTTAGGAAATTATCCTTGTAGTCAACAAGGTTTCCTAGGATTGTGTCAAACTGGAAAAGAAACCAAGTCAAGTAAAATATTATGTTTTCAAAACAATATTTGTCAAAACAGTACTTATACTTTTCAAAATGGCTCAACCTTTTTTTCAAAAAGTACTTGCATACCTCAAAAGTTCAATCAATTTTTCAAAAAGTACTTGCATATTTCAAAAATTAAATATATTTCTCAAAATTACATATTTTTCAAAGTGACTTGTATTTTTCAAAGATACAGATATTTTAAAAAGTACTTGCATCTTTCAAAAGTTCAATATCTTTTAAAAGTGCTTGCATTTTTAGCTTAATATCTTTTAAAAGTACTTGCATTTTTAGCTTACAACAACATAGTTAGACAGAATGACCTTATGTTTGTCACCACAGTTCAAGGGATGCCCTTGACAATCACACCTTCATTGCTCAACCGATTTCTTGGACTACGACTCTCTCGGTCCACCTTTTGCTGTTATCCTCCTAGAGATCCTCCTTTTGATGCTCCCTACTCTCACATTGACCTAGATACTCTATACTCCTACTTTTATAGGGATGCTACAAACCCTTTGTCCAGACGATTTCAGTCGGTTGATCTTCAGGTCCAAGACTATGCTCTTTATAGAGTTCTAGTCCGTTGCATTCTACCCTTATCCACTAGGGACATCGCGACCATGCAACCATTCCACACTTTCCTACTATACGCATTGATCCATCACCTAGATATCGACATTGGACTCCACATGTTCCACACGATTCTATACGCGTCCAGTGTTACCACTCAGGGGCGGGTATGCACCCCTTACTGCCACATCATCACCTTCATTCTTCATCATCACAGTCGTAACATCACCGATGGAGAGATGACCGCGATGACTGAATTTGATGAGATAGGTTTTAGGAATTTTTCCCTAGCGGGCATAGAGGTCTTGGGTACCGAGGTTTTGTCGTGGAGACGTCAGCGAGCCGGACCACAAATCGACTCTGACGAGGAGATAGAGATCGATGTCGCAGATCTAGCGACCGAGATTCGAGAGCAGATAGACGAGCCTCTACCTCCGACGACTGCCGAGACGCTAGCTCTACTTCGGACAGAGGTACACAGTCTGAGGGAGGAAGTAGAAGCAAATCACGCGGAGTATATGGATGCCCGCAGAGCCGATCGAGAGATGAGCGACGTACGGTACGATGAGATGATGGTATTATTTCGATCCTGGCAGCACAGCTCATCTGATCATCCCGGTCCCTCCTCCTAGTTTAGATTGGCATTGTACTATTGACTGATTGACTACCCCTACTCAGTAGGGTTGACTTGTATTTGACTATGGTGTGACTATGCTGGTCCTCGCTTTGACCAGTTGACTTATCTAGTTAACTAGTTGCTTTTCTTGATTATCTGATCTTTATCAGTGATTATGCTTGGTAGAATAGGTTTAATCTACATCTGTGGTTCTTTTAAAACTGTTTTATTACTTATCAGTTTCTACTTAATTTGAAATTTTTTTTCTTTTTCTTTTAAAACCAATTTTTCGACTTAGTTTTTTGTAAAAACTACCCCTTCAAAACTAGGGCTTTTTCGAAAATGGACTTAGCCTAGGCCCTAACCCTGAATTGCATGCACCTATAGATCTAGAAGCCAGCATCTCACAAGCACCTTAGGGTACTTTTGATTGATAACCTAGAATGGGTTGAGATGCTTACGTCTTTGCCTTAATTCAAGATGCTTTAAGTCAGTGCATCTGCAGTAATTGGGGCACTAAATACAAATTAAACAGTAATCAAGTTAAGTGTCAAGTTTAGAAAATCTAACTGGAACTGAACACTTAACTTGACTAACCTAGCAAAAGCTACTATTTATAACAGTTAGTAAGTAGCTAATTGGGTTAGACAGGACCCGAAAGAGATAATTCAAATTGATTTGGTTCAGTTTATACCTTGAATTGGTTCAGTACAACACCTTACTCCTTTTGCTATATTGTTTTGCTTACTTCTTTTGCTATATTCTTTTGCTATAATTTTTTTTAATATATGGCAAAGGGGGAGAGATTGCAAAGGAGAGAAGGTTTAAAAATTTTTAAAAATTCAAAATTTTCAAAATATTGTTTATCCTTTCTTCAAAAAGTAAAGTCACTTAAGATGTTTTCAAAACTGTTTCTAAGTACTTGATCTAGTTGTTTTCAAAACTGTTACTAAAGTGTTTTCAAAACTATTTCTAATTACCTGACTTAAGTCAATTTTCAAAATTACTTAAGCTAGTTTTAAATTTCACTAATAGAAAAATTTCTAAGGTTCATTTCAAAATCTTCTTGAAAACTTTCTAAAGTACTAAAGAGATTAGTTTTTCTAAGTATTAAAAACCTCAGAAGAAGTTTAGAAGAGTTTTCTAAAGTGCGAAAACTAAAAATCTTCTAAGTGTAAATTTTCTAAGTACAAATTTTTCAAGTGCCCAACTTAAAATTTTTTTTTAGAAAATGTTCTCTAACTTACATTTCTTTTAAAAATGTTCTAAGTATTGAGAAATTAATTCCCTTTTAGACTTAGAAACTTTTTCAAACCTCGCGATTGAAAAATCTAGGGGGAGATTTCTTCCAGGGGAAGGAAATGAAATTAGAATTTTTACCTGGTTTAAACTTAACTTTTTGAACCGGGTTGCCATAAATCAAAAAGGGGGAGATTGTTGGTGCAGGCAGCACCTAAGTCGAACCTGGGTTTTGATATTGACAAAGGGTTCATAAGTTAAGTATTATTTGTGTTCTAATGTGTTCATTAAGTATGCAGAAAGAAGTCCTGGCGAAGGGCTGCTGGGCACCTAGCGAAGGACTGCTAGGCATCAAATCCTGAAGACCTGGCGAAGGGCTGCTGGGCACCTGGCGAAGGGCTGCCAGGAGTCTAAGACCTGGCGAAGGACTGCTAGGTACCTGGCGAAGGGCTGCTAGGAATCTAAGACCTGGCGAAGGACTGCTAGGCACCTGGCGAAGGACTGCTTGGTACCGAAGACCTGGCGAAGGGCTGCTAGGCACCTGGCGAAGGATTGCTGGGCAAAATTCCAACCGGAGGAGCCAGTTGACAAAAGGTAAACTCTCCTGAGAGGAGTAGGTGAGGACGCATTCCCCGTCGAGGGAACAGTAGGCGTCGGTTCGACCTAGGGTTCCATTTGGGAGACCCAAAGTCAGAACTAAGACAGCTAAGGTTGTATAAACCTAATATTCTTGCTTTATTATGTTTGGTACTAACCCTGGATGCAGGACCGAAGGAACGAGTTTCTGCAGCTCAGAACGCCCCAAAGGAGAGGGGCAGCAGCTGGGTTGGGCGTTCGGGAGGTCCCGGGCGCCCAAGGTCAAAGCCAAATGAGTAGTTGAGCAAGAAGTGCTTTGGAAGTTCACTGGGCCAGGCACCCTAAAGCTCCCGGGCGCCCTCATGGTCCCGGGCACCCTGGGTCCAAGCCAACGAAGCGATCGAATTCAAGTCAGCCGAGAAGCCTGTTGAACAAGTCAAGCAGGGCACCCCCTGTGTCTCGGGCGCCCCCGTTAAACTCCGAGCCCGATCCTAGAGGGATAAGGGTTGACCGAGTTCCGGATAGGGGTTTGCGGATCAAGAGGCACGTGGAGGGTGCCCCCAATGTCCAGGGCGCCCCCAGGTGCACTATAAAAGGGTTTGACCCCCAAGGCTTCAGAACACACTTTTCCAACACCACAACGCTCTTCGCTCAAGCGCTCTACTCCGAAAACTTCTGATCTCGAGGTTCTAGCACCGACGACGACCCTACGCACCGAAGTACGATCCACACCGGGCATCGGTAACGAAGAGTTAAATTATTCCTTTTACTGCAATACTACTGTACAATTCTCTGTAAAACTTTGCGCATTATAGAATTGCCCGCAGTAAACGGTCAAGGATCGTGGGCCTTGGAGTAGGAGCCGACCGCGACTCCGAACCAAGTAAAAACAATTGTGTTCCGTGTGTTCTTTTTCTTAAATTTCCGCTACGCATTCTCTTTTCTAACCAACAGTTTCGTGGAAATCCGAAGTCAGAACCAAGTCCTTAAGGCTAATATTGTGTGTATATTTGCTTTGTATTTGTGTATCTTGCATATACCAAGAACCGGAGACAAAGCAGGCAAAGGGCTGGAAACCAGCCAAGCCAGGCGCCCCTATCAATGGGGGCGCCTAGATCAAAGAACAAAAAACCAGTTTTGTGAAGGAACGCAGAACATGCTTCCATTCAGGCGCCCGGGATGATACAGGCGCCCAAGTTGAAAGCTGTATTTGTTGTTTCAAGTTTGAAGCAGAGATAAGCTTTCATTCAGGCGCCTGGGAGGTCCACCGCGCCCTGGTCAAAGGTTTTATCAGCAACGGCGAGTTCGGTGCAGGGATGAGGTTTGACCAAGCCCATAGGGGCGCCCCGGTGATCACAAGCGCCCGTATGAAGCCTATAAAAGGGGCCTCGACCCCTCAGCTTCAAACACAACTTCCAAGATCCATTCTGAGTGTTCTAACTGACGACAAAGCGCTAATGACGAGGCTCGGCGATCGGGAGGCTCTAGGAGGAAGTGCGCGGCACTTCGGAGGTCCAGATCGGCCGGGCATTCGATCATTTCTGTTTGGTTTGATTTACATTCTTCAGTTCAATTTATTTATCATTTTTTATTGTAATCTTGCACTGTAAAATGGGTTTCTCCGCCTCCAGAAAGTCCGGAAAGGAGACCAATAGTGGACGAGCGTTCCCGTGCATAGGCCTTGGATGTACTGACCCTGGGGGGTCGGGAACCAAGTAAAAATCCCGCGTGTAATCTGTATTTTGGTTTGTTCTTTATTTTTCTATTTTCCGATGTGCTACTAACGCTCTGAGTCTAGAACGATCGAAAGTTTTACGAAGTTTACCGCGAAGATTTCACGATCGATATTCACCCCCCCCTCTATCGACGGCACCGGTCCTACAAATACCTTAGCCAAGAATTTCGTGACCATCTAGCAGAGTGTGAGATCATATCCCAACTCACTCCACCTGGAAGACCACAATGGAATGGTGTGTCTAAGCGGATAAATCGTACTCTATTAGATATGGTATAATCAATGATGAGTCAGACAGATCTTCCTACTTCCTTTTGGGGATTCGCTCTAGAGACGACTCTTTTCACACTTAACCGAGCTCTATCAAAGGTCGTCGTAAAGACACCATATACGATATGGATTGGGAAGAGTCACACGATGTCTTTTATGAGGATTTGGGGTTGTGAGACTTACATTCAATGTCATGTCTCAGATAAACTTAGACCCAAATCTGATAAGTGCTATTTTGTAGGATATCCCAAGGAAACGAAGGGATATTACTTCTACAATTCCAAACTAGGCAAAGTGTTTGTTGCTAGAAATGATATTTTTCTCGAAAGAGAGTTTATTTCTAGAAAAAAATTGTGGGAGTAAAATCCATCTTGAAGAAGTTCAAGATGCAGATAGTACTGAAGCCTTGATAGACATTGAACAGGCACCACAAAGTATTGTGGATCATGAGATTGTTGCACAAGAAGTTGTGGAGCAACAACCTGTTCAAGTGGACCAACCTCTTCGCAGATCTGATAGGATACGTCGTCACCCTAAGAGATACTCATTTCTCTTGTCTAACTATGATGACATTATGCTTGTTGAGTTGAACGAGCCTACATCCTATCAAGAAGCTGTGATGAGCCCAGATTCTGAGAAATGGCTAGAGGTCACGAAGTCCGAAATGGAATCCATGTACACTAACCAAGTATGGACTTTGGTTGATCCACCTGAGGGAATTAAACCCATTGAGTGTAAGTGAGTCTTTAAAAGAAAGACTGACATGGATGGTCTTATGCATACTTATAAAGGGCAATTGGTAGTCAAAGCTTTCAAGATGATTCATGGTATTGACTATGATGAAACCTTTCACCAGTTGCGATGTTTAAATCTATTCGGATCATGCTTGCTATTGCAGCTTACCATGATTACGCGATCTAGCAGATGGATGTCACAACCGCATTCCTAAATGGGAACCTACTCGAGGATGTGTACATGACACAACTTGAGGGTTTTGTAGATCCAGAGCATGCTGGAAGGATATGTAAGTTGCAAAGGTCCATTTATGTGCTAAAGCAAGCCTCTCGAAGTTAGAATCTTCGATTCGATGATGCACTCAAAGTGTTTGGTTTCATCAAGAATGAAGATAAACCTTGTGTTTACAAGAGGGTAGTGCGAGCACAGTTATCTTCCTGATCTTGTATGTGGGTGACATACTCCTCATTGGAAATGATATTCCTTCACTACAGTCTGTGAAGACGTGGCAAGGGAATTGTTTCTCAATGAAAGACTTAGGTGAAGCAACCTATATCCTAGGCATCAAGATCTATAGAGATAGATCTAAAAGATTACTTGGCTTAAGTCAGAGTACATATATTGACAAGGTGCTTAATCGTTTTGCCATGTAAAATTCCAATAAGGGATTTCTGCCGATGTCACATGGTGTAAGTCTTTCGAAGACTCAATGCCCCTCTTCTATGGAGGAGAGAGACTGTATGGATCAAATTTCTTATGCATCTGCTATAGGGTCTATCATGTACGTCATGCTTTGTACTCATCCAGATGTCTCGTATGCTTTGAGCATGACGAGCAGATACCAGTCAGATCCAAGTGAAAGTCACTAGACAGCTGTCAAGAATATTCATAAATACTTACGAAGGACGAAAGAATAATATTGGTGCATTCATGCCTCAAACATTATTTACTTTTGATATTTGGTTAAATATGTTTGAGTTAGGCAATGTTGGTGATCTAACATGAAACTTGAGTTTAAGTTCAGGAATGAAGAATTGATAGAAGAAGACTTAGCATGGCAAGGCCGAGGGAAACACTTCTAAGCAAGCGTAAGGATGAGGAGTCGAGGGCTTGAAAGCATCCTAAGGGCGCGAGGCTAATAGAAGGTGTTTGAAGGCTTGTGTATATGCAAAAGAAAAGTGGAACCTAAGATTTATCAAGTATCAATCAACTGATGATAGGATCAGTCAACTGATACGGTGGGATGAGTCGACTGATAGTGAATCAGTCGATTGCTTCAACGAGCAGAAAGATCAGTCGACTGGGTCAGGTCCCAGTCGACTGGTAAGTGACCGTTGAAGGCTGACGACAGAAATTAGACGATTTCTATGGTAACCGTTGAAGTCCATCAGTCGACTGATGATGCTACCAGTCGATTGATGTTGAGGGTTATACAAAAGCAGATTTCAGAACTTGAAAAAGACACAACTTGATTCTCTCGACTCTCTTTCTTGTTCTGAGATCTCTAAGCTTACACACTCTCAATCTCTTCCTCCAAAATCAATTCTAAACTCGTAAGAAGAAGAGATCATCTTGTAAGGGTTTCTCCACCTTCAAGCTTAATTTGAAAAGCAAAAAAGCATAGTGGAGCTTGGTTGTATGGGTGTGGATCCTTGGATTAGTCACCTCAAGGAGGTGGAGACCAAGTAAAGGAGTTAGCATTGCCTTCATTGTTTTGTGGGACCGGTGCTGTCGATAGAGGGGGAGTGAATATCGACTTGTAAAAAATTTTGTCAGGAATCTCATCTTTTGTAAACTTCGAGGTTCGTTCGTTCTAATCAGAGAGTTAGAAGCAGCGGAAAATAGAAAGAACGAAACACCAAAACAACTCAGAGTGCACACAGGGTTTTACTTGGTTCCCAACCCCCCAGGGTCAGTACGTCCAAGGCCTAAGCATGGGAAGCGCTTGTCCACTAATGGTCTCCTTTCCGGACTTTCCAGAGGTGGAGAAACCCGTCTTACAGTGCACGTTTTACAATCAAAAGTTTAGGAAAATTAACTTCATAAAGTAAACGCAAACCAAATGAAACGTCGAAGACCCGACCGATCTGGAACCCCGAAGTGCCGCGCACTTCCTCCTGGAGCCTCCTTGGTCGCAGAGCTTCATCTCTAACACTTTGTCGTCACTCGAAATGCTTAGAATGATGTCGTAGTTGATGTGTTGAGTTGAGGGGTCGAAGCCCCTTTTATAGCTTCTTCTTGGGCACCTGTGTTGCTATGGGGCACCTCAGTAGCGGTCAAAAATCCATCCAGGGCGCCTGTATTAACATGGGCGCCTGGATTTTAGGGTGCCTGGAAGCATGGGGGCGCCTGTATTAACACGGGCGCCCTAGATGTTGTTTTCCAACCTTCTGGTGTTTGCTCACCTGCTTTACCTTCAATTCTAGGTACCTGCAAGATACACAAATATAAGACAAACACATATACAATCTTAGCCTTAAGAATTGGTTTTGACTTTGGATTTCCCATGAAACCCTAGGTCGAACCGACGCCTATGTTCCCTTCCCAGGGAACACGCCTTTCGCCTACTCCTCTCAGGAGAAGTTTTGCCAACCGGTACCTCCGGTTGGACTTTTGCCCAACTTCACTTACCAAGACTTAGTGCCCAGCTTCACTCACCAGGACTTCGGTCTCCAGCCCTCGTCCAGGACTTATTGCCCAATTCCTCGAATCAGGACTTCGTGTCTAGTCCGCAACCAGGACTTATTGCCCAACCCTATGTCAGCACTTAGGTGCCCAGCCCTCGGCTAGGACTTATTGCCCAATTCCTCAAATCAAGACTTCGTGCCCAACCCTCGGTCAGGTCTTAGGTGCCCAGCCTACGACCAGGACTTTGTGCCCAATCCATGATCAGGACTTAGTGCCCAATTCCTCGAACCAGGACTTATTGCCTAGGTTAACTAGGACTTTGTTTTACTTTGAACCGGATTTCTTGACTAACCCTTCCTTTGTCTAGTGTATCACTAACTTAAGCATATTGTTAAATATTGAAACACTAGAGGAGGACATCACCGATGCATCTTACACCAAAAATCTCCCCTTTTTGATGTTTGACAATATCTTAAGTTAGATTGGATTTAAGGGTTAAGTTTTGATCCTTGGGATAAAATGGAAAAAAATTTGATCTAAGTTTTGATCCTTGGGTTAAGATGGAAAAACTTTGATCTAAGTTTTGATCCTTGGGAGAAAATGAAAAAATTTCTAACTTAAGCTTCTCTCTCCCCCTTTGTCATACATCAAAAAAATGACAAAAAAAATCTTGCGCCAACAATGAAAATGTTTCTTCTCTTTTTGAAAGTACTTAGGATAATTCTTTGAAATCATATAATTCTTGATAAAACATTTCGAATCTGTACCCTTTTTATTTGAAAAAGACTAAGTACTAGTTTGTAAAGTATTTTATAAAAAGAACCAGGTACTTAAATTGCACTTGGAAAAATATTTTGTACTTGAAAAAATATAATTTTTGAACTTACAAAAATTTGCACTTAGAAAAGATTTTCAAAAAAAAATTTGCACTTAGTACTTCTAAGAAATATTGTGAGAAAAAATTTATACTTTGAAAAATATTGTGTACTTAACAAAAATTAGTACTTTGAAAAACATTTTTCACTTAAAATATTTTTGCAAGAAAAAGTCTTTTTAATAAATTTTTTTGTGAAAACATAATATTTTACTTGACTTGGTTTCTTTTCCAGTCTGACACAATCCTAGGAAACCTTGTTAACTACAAGAAAATTTCCTTAAGTGTCCTGAAAATTCTCCAAACTCAAGTAATCATTATTTCAAATCGATTCAAAAGTCAAAAAGGATTTTGAAAATGGGTTCTTGACTTAGATTCTTTTCTAGTCTGACACAATCCTAGGAAACCTTGTTAACTACAAGAAAATTTCCTTAAGTGTCCTGGAAATTCTCCAAACTCAAGTAAAATTATTTTCAAAAGTGATTCTGTAAATCAAAAAGATAAGCTTTTTGAAAATGATAGTATAATTTTGAAGATGAGTTTTAAACAAAAGATAATATTATGTTTTCAAAATGAAATTGAAAATATAGTGTATGAAAACATAATACTTTTTGAAAATTTTAACATTTCTTTTAATTTGACCTCCCCCTAACCTTGACATAGTCCTAGGAAGCTTGTTGACTACAAGTGATCTTACTCTGTGTCTTAGGGTTTGATTCAAACCAAAAGAATAAAAAAAACCATAATAGAATTAACTTCTTTTGACTTAGACTCCCTCTAAATCTGACACATTCTAGGAGTTCTTGTAGATCATGAAGAATACTTCCTATGTGTCTTTAGGGTTTCTTAAAATCAAAAGGGCAATAAGCACTATTCTTGAAATGTATTTTGAAATATTATGATAAAAGACATAATTTTCAAAAGAATATTTTGAAGGATAAAATGAGTTTTTGAGACAATTTTTTAAAACATATTTTGAAATGATAGTAATTTTTAAAGCACAGTTTTCGAAATACAATTTGAAATGATAATTTTCAAAGAAATAATTTTCGAAAAGTATATAACAAGTTTTAGAAACATTTTTTGAAAACGTATTTTGAGATGATAATAATTTTTAAGGCATAAGAGTTTTCGAAAAAGATTTATTTTTGAATTGAATAAAAAAACACCCCCTGAACTTGACACCGTCTGACTCTACCTAAGTGTCTTAAGGGACTTTAGTGTTGACCTAAAAGGTTTGTGTCTAAGTGTGTAGGTCAAATAATTTTTCGAAAAGATATAATTTTTGAAAATGTAATATATATATAAGCAATCAGGGAAGCATGAAATTCATAAAAACATTATTATGTTGAAACATTATTTTGAAAATAAATTTTTAGGAAAATATTCTAAGGATTTTGAAAACATTTTTGAAAAACATCTATCAATTAATTAGTCGTTAACATCTCACCCATTCTAAATGTCTCAATACAAGTAAGCATGGTTGCCTTATGCGTGTACTGTGAGATGCTTGAATAATTTTTCTCAATTTATTTATAGACTGGTTGAGCTTGAGTTAGATTCGAGTTTAATCAATTGGTAATCTAAAAGTATATTTCAATAATCGGCTTCCAGGTCTTGGCGAGGCATAGAGGCCTTCTTTGGTCGTAGCCTTATTGGATCATCAATCTTTTCCTTAGACAAAGTCTTTTAAAGAAAATAATACCTTTATTTTACTCTTTGAAAAACTCTGGTCTAACTAGTTTAGGATGTGGTGAGATAGCTTCGGCTAGTTCCACTTAGCTAGGCCAAGCTTCCCTAATATACTATCATCTCGCCCCACCCTGGTACTAGGTTAGGCAAGTGTCAGTCAGTTTTTTTCCTATCTAACCGTTCTAAATCATGCAAAAAATTAAACATGAATGACATGTCATATATTTAAAAAAAATAAGCAAATGCATGTACATGGCAGTTATATATGAGTCAAACAAGTCAAAACATTTTACTTAAGTTTCTAATAATGTATCAAATTTCCGATTTGATACATGTTGTGTGAACCCGCGAATATGCCAACCCACTTTGACATATTTAATATTATTAAGTTGGAGGTTTCGGTTGGGTAGAATTTAATTAAGGTTGTTAAGATTTAATTTGATTTAAGTTTCAGAATTTCTGGGTTAGTTAATAGTTGTGGGTCTAACTGCATCATTTTTATTAATTCAAAAATATCTGACTTATCTACTATTTCTTTTTCATTTACTTTTTCAAGTTTTTCTAATACTTCTGCTTTGTTTGAATTTTTGTAGACTTTATTAACTGTAACCTTGATTCTAAAAAATTCTTCTTCCTCCTCATCCTCATCATCAAGGTTATATTCTTCTACATCTTCATAGTAGGTAGAATAGCTTTCAAGGTTGTTACTTAATATTTCATAATTAATTTCAAAGTAATCAGGATTATCCAAGAAATTATTAATTAAATCATTATTAATATCTACAGAGGTTTCATCTTCATTATCCTCAGAAATATCAGAGTTAATAATAGTTTCATCCTTATCCTCAGAAATATTAGAAATTAAAGGATTAATGTTAATTTCATCATTGTCAACAATATTATGAGAAATATTATTATCCTTAACATTATCTGATAATATATTGCAATTAATTTTCAAAATTGTTGCATTGATATTAAAGATTAAAGAATTAATTTATGATATTTTAATATTGTCTATATTTGGTAATTGGTCATGCAATATATTAAGTTGATTTTGCAAAAGTCTATTTTACCAGAAAAATTATCTAACTTATCTAAATTATCAACATTACTGTATGACTATGCAGAAATTTAAAAATTTTTACAAAAATAAATTTTTCGTACCTTGGTCGGACACTGATTCTTGTAGTGTTCGTGCTTTTAACATTTGAAGCACTTGATGTGACTCTTGTCCCTCTGGACTCCTGACTCTGGTACCTCCTTTGCCGCCGGTGGTGATGATCGAGTCTTATGAGTAGGACACTATTTTTTATAGTGTCCTCTCTCCCCGCACTTAAAACATGTAATATGAAATTTAAACTTTATCATAATTAAAAAATATACTTGATTTACCCCTGGGCTCCCCCTCAACTCCTGGCGTCTTTGCTCCATCGGCTGTTAGTCCGGTGAAGAGCTACCAGTCTCTGATACCACTTGTGGGACCGGTACTGTCGATAGAGGGGAGGGGTGAATATCGACTTGTAAAAAATTTTGTCGGGAATCTCATCTTTTGTAAACTTTGAGGTTCATTAGTTTTAATCAGAGAGTTAGTAGCAGCAGAAAATAGAAAGAACGAAACACCAAAACAACTCAGAGTGCACACAGGGTTTTACTTGGTTCCCAAACCTCTAGGTTTAGTACATCCAAGGCCTAAGCAGGGGAAGCGCCCGTCCACTAATGATCTCCTTTCCGGACTTTCCAGAGGTGGAGAAACCTATCTTACAGTGCACGTTTTACAATCAAATGTTTAGGAAAATTAACTGTTGATGCAGTCTGACCTGATTGTTGTTTTGGTGTTGACACCGATTTAAGTTTGGTTAAGTGAATTTAGCTTAAATTCTGGTCGGGGACTGGGCACGAAGTGATTGAAATCCCGGTGAGTGAAGCCGGGTCCTGGTGAGTGAAGCCGGGTGACGGAAATCCCGGTGAGTGAAGCCGGGTCCCGGTGAGTGAAGCCGGGTGATGGAAATCCCGGTGAGTGAAGCCGGGTGATGGAAATCCCGGTGAGTGAAGCTGGGTCCTGGTGAGTGAAGCCAAGTGACGGAAACCCCGGTGAGTGAAGCCGGGTCCTGGTGAGTGAAGCCAGGTGACGGAAATCCCGGTGAGTGAAGCCGGGTCCTGGTGAGTGAAGCCAGGTGACTGAAATCCCGGTGAGTGAAGCCGGGTCCTAGCGAGTGAAGTTAGGTAACTGAAATCCCAGTGAGTGAAGCCGGGTCCTAGCGAGAGAAGCTAGGTGACCAAAACCCTGGTGAGTGAAGCCAGGTCCTAGTGAGTGAAGCTAGGTTGAACAAAGTCCTGGTGAGTGAAGCAGGGCATGAAATCTTGGTCCGGGGGACTAAGCATGAGTAAGTCAAGTGTCTAGATCGGTCTGGAGTCCGATCAGAAGTTGGCACATGCTCCCGAGTGAAGCTCCCGAGTGAGGTTCCCGAACTCCCGAGCCCGGATCGATCTCTGATCGTTCTAGTGAACGATCAGAGAGGGAACAAAATGTTTCTGTTTGGCTTCTGATCGTTCTGGTGAACGGATCAGAGAAGAGATCAAATGGCTGGAGACTGACCTGATCGGTCACTTGGACCGATCAGGGTCCCTCTGGACCGATCAGGCTAGGACCTGATCGGTCCAGTGGTGACCTGATCGGTCACCATGACCAATCAGGGCACACCCTGATCGGTCAGGTGACCGATTAGGCGCCTTTGCTTGGGAAGAGCTGTGGGTTGTAGCCTTGAAGTCCCAGTAAATGGGTGGATCGGTCTGGTGACCGATCCCAGCTCTCTGATCGGTCAAGGTGATCGATCAGAGCTTCCCTGGATCGATCAGGAGCGAGCCTGATCGATCAGGGTCATCACTGATCGGTCAGGGTGACCGATCAGTCTCTGAACTTTAATTTGAAAACGTTGTCAGATCGCTCTGAATCACTCTGATCCCTTCTGATACCTTCTGATTTCCTTTTGATATGCTTTGCTAATCCTCTGATGAGTTTGCAGGTGAGATAGGGATGATTCAAACGAAGGAGGAGGGTCAACTGGAGACTTTCTGTCCGATAGATTTGGCTGTTTTCTCTTCTCAGGTTTCAACGGCTTCTGGCACGGCTGGCAACTGACCGGAGGCTCAGCTGGAGAGGTCTTAAGTGGACTGAGTGCTCAGTGGAGGTCGGTGGGTCAGGCTGTGGCTCAGTGGGTGCTGACGAAGCCTGGCGACGATGAGAGGAAGCTTAAGAAGAAACTGGGAAGCAGAGGAGTGGGGTCAACGAATAGAAAACTTGAGAAGTGTTTTGCTGTGGTGTTGAGCTCTCTGTTTAGTTTCTTGCTTGAGCGTTCCTGTGAGATCTGTGTGAGCTATTCTCTCATTGTCTCGTGTACTCAACCTCATATAATCTTGAGACTGATGTGGAGAGGTTTCTGCACCGAGAAGGAGACTTGATTCTATCCGGAAGTTTTGGGGCTTGATCTGCCGACGATCAAGGGATCGCCCACCTTACGGGCACGCCAAGGAGTAGGGGCAAGTTATCCCCGAACATTGTAAACCATCTGAGTTAGCAACTGGTTTGCGTGCTCTGTTCTTTGCTTAATCTGTTTCTGCATTTCTGTTTTGTTCCTTCTTTCTGTGTTTGTTTCCGCTGCTAATCTCTGATCGCAGAAAGTTTCAAGAAGCAAGTTATTTGAGTGTCTGGCTACATTCACCCTCCCCTCTCTAGCCATCCAAAAGTCCAACATTAACTGCATAAAGTAAATGCAAACCAAATGAAACGTCGAAGACCCGGTCGATCTGGAACTCCGAAGTGTCGCGCACTTCCTCCTGGAGCCTCCTTGGTCGTAGAACTTCGTCTCTAGCACTTTGTCGTCACTCGAAATGCTTAGAATGATGTCGTAGTTGATGTGTTGAGTTGAGGGGTCGAAGCCCCTTTTATAGCTTCTTCTTGGGCTCCTGTGCTATGGGGCACCTCAGTAGCGGTCAAAAATCCATTCTAACTCGCGAACTTCACGAAGCTGATAAGAACCCAGTCCAGGGCGCCTGTATTAATACGGGCGCCTAGCCTTTAGGGCGCCTGGAAGCATGGGGCGCCTGTATTAACATGGGCGCCCTGGACACTGTTTTCCAACCTTCTTGTGTTTGCTCGCCTGCTTTACCTTCAATTCTAGGTACCTGCAAGATACACAAATATAAGACAAACACATATACAATCTTAGCCTTAAGGATTGGTTCTGACTTTGGATTTCCCGCGAAACCCTAGGTCGAACCGACGCCTATGTTCCCTTCCCGGGGAACGCACCTTTCGCCTACTCCTCTCAGGAGAAGTTTTGCCAACTGACTCCTCCGGTTGGACTTTTGCCCAGCTTCACTCACCAGGACTTAGTGCCCAGCTTCACTCACCAGGACTTCAATCCCCAGACCTCGGCTAGGACTTATTGCCCAATTCCTTGAATCAGACTTCGTGCCTAGTCCGTGACCATAACTTATTGCCCAACCCTATGTCAGGACATAGGTGCCCAGCCCTTGGCCAGGACTTATTGCCAATTCCTCGAATTAGGACTTCGTGCCCAACCCTCGGTCAGGTCTTAGGTGCCCAGTCCGCGGCCAGGACTTAGTGCCCAATCCATGATTAGGACTTAGTGCCCAATTCCTCGAACTAGGACTTATTGCCTAGGTTAACTAGGACTTTGTTTTACCTTGAACCGGATTTCTTGACTAACCCTTCCTTTGTCTAGTGTATCACTAATTTAAGCATATTGTTAAACATTGCAACACTAAAGGAGGACATCACCGATGCATCTTGCACCAACATGCTTTTCCTTATTGTCTATATTTTTCTTGTACTTTGGCTAACAATTTGTAGACAAAAATCCAAGAGAAGTTATTCAACCCCCCCTCTACTAGACGTAAAGGTCCTAACAAGTGGTATCAGAGCTCAGTTCGTTTCAGGAGAACTCACCGTCAACCAAAACATCAAAATGACGTTTCAAGAGGGATATAGCACTGCACGACCTCCATTCTTTGACGACAACGATTTCTCCTATTGGAAAGGTAGAATGGAGTATTATTTAATGAATGACATTGAAAATTGGTTTAGTATTGTAGATGGGTTCGAGAAACCAAAGGATGAGTTTGGAGCACCTCTTCCAACCAAGGAGTGGACAAAAGAGATGTCCAAGAAAGCTCAAGCGAATGCAAAGGCCACAACCACCTTACAATGTGGACTCTCCATGGAACAATTGAACAAGGTTGGACCATTCAATTCCGCTAAAGAGCTTTGGGAAAAACTCATTGAGTTGAATGAAGGATCAAGCGAATCAAGGAGAGCCAAGAGAGATCTCTTGGTGGATCAACTTCAAACCTTCGCCATGAAGACCAATGAGACCATGAGTCAAATGCAAGGAAGATTCAAAGAGATAGTAAATGATTTTCATGTAATAGGTGAGAAAATTGAAAATCGGGATCTTGTAAGATATGCCCTTCAATCATTTCCTAGAACTACCTTATGGGCATCAATGGTTGATGCATATAAGGTTTCTAGAGATCTTTCAAGAGTTAAGCTTGATAAATTATTTTGTGAGTTTGAACTACTTGAACAAGCTAACATGTCTTCAAAAGAGAGAAGCATAACTCTTGTTGTAGAGAAGAAGGAGAAGAAGAAGAAAAAGAAAGAAAAGAAGGAAGAATCTTCATCATCCGAGTCCGATCAAGAGTCTTCGAATAGCGATGAAGTGATGTCGCCTAGTGAAGTGGCTCATTATGTCAAGAAAATGATGGGAAGAACAAGGAAGTTTACAAGGAGAGATGTGAAGAAGATGTTTCAACCCTCAAAAGGTAAAAATGGTCAAAGTTCAAATTTTTATACTAATGCCATTTGTTATGAATGCAACAAGAAAGGACACATCAAGCCAAATTGCCCAGAATTGAAAAAGAAAGAAGAAAAAGAAAAGAAAAAGAAGGAAGAAAAGAAGAAGGAGGCAATGGTAGCTCAAGCTACAGGGGACACACCAAGCATTGACTCATCGGATAAAGATGAGCTATGTCATGTCATGAGGCACATGACATTTATGGCTTTCAAAGATGACAAAGAAGCTTCAAGTGAGGAAGAAGCTTCGAGTGAGGAGGAAGCTTCAAGTGAGGAGGAAGGTTCAAGCGATGAATCGTCATCTAGTGATGATGAGGTAAAATAATCTCCCAAAATTGAATTTCTTTATAAAACTATTGCTTATCTCAAGAATGCTTTGGCTAAGTCACAATCTAGGGTCAAAACATTAAAAGGAGAACTTAAGTCCATTAGGAATAATACATGTATACATAGTGAATCAAGCATCCCTAAGGAAGAAAATAACAATTTGAGAAATCAAGTTATTGACTTGAGAACATGTTTAGAGAAATTTACAAATGGATCAAAGTATCTTGACATGATTCTTAGTAGTCAAAGAGTCGTCTACAACATGGCCGGATTAGGATATAAACCTAAGACCAAAGAGGTTGCCTATATTTCTCTTATAGGAAGAAATAATGCACCTAAGAAGCAAATCATTAAAAGCAATGTAAAACAAGCTTGGGCCCCTAAGAAATATTTGAATGATATTGTTGGATCAAGTGCATGAGTACCAAAAGATTATGTTTTTCATGTTGTTTAGGTAGAAGAAGAGAATGATTCAAACATGTGGATTGTGGATAGCGGTTACTTAAGGCACATGACTGGTGATGTGAGCAAGTTCTCCACAATTAACTACATAAAGAAAGGAATGATATCTTTTGGAAATAGTGGGAAACTCAAGATTATAGGTAGAGGTACAATTGAGGTATCGCCTACAATCATCATCCATAAAGTGCTTCTAATTAAGGACATGGAATTCAATTTACTTAGTGTTAATCAATTATATGATGCTGGATATAAGGTTGAGTTTCATGTAAATAAATGTTTGGTTAAACACAATAGTTCGAAACATGTTATGTTGGAAGGATATAGGAAAATAAATCTTTATTATATCAATCTTTCCTATGCTTCTAACCTTTCTACTAAGTGTGTTTTATCAAAAGAAGAAGAAGGATGACTATGACATAGAAGACTTGGACATATCAACATGAAAAACATAGCAAAGATAGCCAAAATGGAGTTGGTTAAAGGACTACCAAAGATCAAGTATGTCAAGTATTAAATGTGTGATGCATGCCAAGAGGGCAAGCAATCTAAGTCATCACACAAAGGTAAAACTCTAACTAGTACTTCTTTACCATTAGATTTGTTGCATTTAGATCTCTTTGATTGTCATAGTACCCCTTCATTGGTAGGAAACAAATATTGTTTAGTGATTATTGATGATTTTTCTAGATACACTTGGGTTTACTTTATGAAACATAAGGATAAAACTCTGGAAATATTCATACGATTTAGCAAAAGGGTTGAAAATGAAAAAAATCTCAAAATCAACGAAATTAGGAGTGATCATGGTGGAGAGTTTGAAAATTCAAGCTTCTCTAGTTGTTGTTTAGAAAATGGGTACAAACATGAGTTTTCTTGTTCAAGAACACCTCAACAAAATGAGGTTGTAGAAAGGAAAAATCGAGCCTTACAAGAAGCGGCTAGAACTATGCTTAATACATATTCTTTACCTAGTTATTTTTGGGCGGAAGCGGTAAATACCGCTTGTTATATCCAAAATCAAATTTTAATTCATCGATTTTTAGGAAAGACATCTTTTGAATTATGGAATGGGAGAATTCCTCAAATTCACTATTTTAAAGTGTTTGGTTGTAAGGTTTATATCTTAAAATGCTAAGATGATTTAAGAAAATTTGAGTTTAAGGCGGATAAAGACATTTTAGTTGGGTACTCATCTACTAGTAGAGGATATAGAGTATACAACAAAAGGACTCAAATGACTGAGGAGTCATCTAATGTTGAATTTGATGAGTCTACTAACACTTATCCTAGGAAATCCTCCATTGACAAGGATATAAATGAAAGAAATCAAAACATTACCCAAGCAATTCAAAATTTACACTTAGGGGGTATTGATCAAGGGGGAGGAAGAAGTGCATCAGATGATGAAAGAGGCAATAATCATCATGAAATTGCCTTTAGGGCCGGTTCATCGCCCTCGATAGCATGATGTTCTCAGCAATAAACAAGCAATGGAACATCAGCTAGAATTAACGGGCATTGATAAGAAAGATAAACTTACCGAGGTTGGGGCTGATGCTGGTGAATTTAGGGCTGAGGCCCGCTCGGTACATGAGTTCATCACTATGCACCAGACCCGGGCCGCTAAACTCCATGCTAGACAGAAGACTCCTCGCCCGCTAGTAGGCTGGGTCCTGTTGGAAGTCCCCTAGTTCCAGAGGAGTAGGTTTTCCCTCCAGCGACTAGGGCTGAAGGGATGTTAATGGGGCAAGTGAATGAAGAAGAATCGCTCTTTCCATCCCTTGTGGGAAGAAGGGAACCCTCCTAAGAACCTATAGCTGGGGGCGTCATAAAGCTAAATGCCCCTCGCGAGCCAGTCGAAACAAAGAAAAAATAGAAGAAACGGGGGGTTGGAGGGATGTCGAAGAGCTTAAAGATGATGTATGCCCCACCCATCTGAGCGATGGCATTGGGAGCCATTTGGTGGAGAGGAATGTCCATGTAGGAGGAGATACTCATGAAGAAAGGGGGGAGAGGGAAACGAAGCTCTAACTCTACCTGCCCTAGGAAGAAGGTGAAGAAGTCTAAGGGAGGTTCCACAGGCCATTGGTCCACCCTAGGGACTTCTACCGCCATCTCGGCCGGAATGCCGTAGGCCTCACAGGCCACTCGTAGGGTTTCTGGCCTCACTCTAGAGGACGTGGACGCATACCACTTCGGTCGGTATCCCTCCTCCGGAGTCCCCTTCTTACTTTGTTCCTTCTAGCTCTCCTTACCCATGGTTCCTAAGGAAGATGGCGAGAACGAAGAAGAATACTTACGCGTGGGAAAGAGCTCTTAGAGGAAGAAGACGAGAACGATGTCTGCAAACGCTGTTAGTCGACGATGCCAGAAGGCGGACGAATGTTTTCACCTCCCTTTTTTATAGGGAGGAAGTCGCCTGCGTGTGTACAATGGGGGAACGACACGTGGACGGCGATGAACATCCATCTCGAGGCGTCACCGCTGTCGAGGTGGCCGTTTGATATGGACCTGCAACACATATCAGAAGGAGATCGCGAAGAGAGAAGTTTGCGCACCTAGCAAAGGCGCATTCGCGAAGGGGGTTTGTCGCCATTAAGAGACCTCATGTGCTTTTAATGGATAATAGACAGCTATCATTGTTGTGCCTCGAAATTCGTAGAAGCCTTTTTGGAAGACTAATCCAAAGGGATCGCCTTGGACCCAGGGACGAATGTTTTGATTCCTCGGACTCGACAAGCCGCAAATGAAGTAGTAATGGGTATATGGACCCACCACGGCATAACTTCTTTGTTATGCCACTAGTCTAATCAATCAATCACACTTCCTTCGATTAGACTTGAAGAGAGGGACTTGTGATGGGGTTGAGCATCCCATAGTTGACACGTGGAATGAAGAAGCTATGTGTAAAGGTCAACCGAGTCTGAACGACTCTCTCAGACTCCCGAGACCACCTCGGGCCGTCAGACTCCCAAGACTTTCTCAGGAGGGTATTGATAAGTACTATTTTGTTGATTATTTCAGGCTCTAAAATCCATGTTTGACCCATATTTTACATGCATAACCTTGAATTTACCCTAGGTTCTATGAATTAATTTTATTTTGGGCTTTATTGGAAATCTTTATACATTTGAAATATTTTGGCACTAAATTGTTAATCTACTTTTATAGGCTTGGAAGGATCATGGACCTAGGTCATGCTGGGTCAAACTTGAGTCAGAATTGGATCCGGATCGAGTGATCAAGCATCAGACTAATATGGGTCGTCCGATTCAAAAACGTCTAGATCTGAGCCATCTGCGAACTTTTGATGCAATCCGAGCTAGGGTTAAGGCTAATCATGAACTCAGATCAAGATCTGAAGGTTTCATCCAAATCAGAGATCATTCAGCCGTTGGATCAAGTTCAAGAGGATCTAGACCGTCCATTCAAAGATCAAGTAGATCTGAGCCATCCGCTGCAAATCTGGAAGATCCGAGTTACTGAGAGGCAGATCCTTACCCTTGATTGAGATCTGGAGGGTTTGATTCAGATCGGATGAGATTCAACCGTTGGATGAGTCCTAGACAATCTGGGCCGTCCATTGCTAAGTATTTAAACTTAGCTCTTCTCCCCGATCAAATTGTCGCGTCTTCACCGCAAGTAGAGTTCTTCGAGTTCTTCATTTTCTTCTTCATTTTTCCTCATCTGATCGTGCGACCACGTTGATTCCGAACTTGGTTTGAGTTCTAGATTGTCGGGACTACTTCTCCGTGAGGTTTTCAGCTCAAATTCGTCACTGAACAGAGCTAAGTGGGGGTTTCACCAGCTCTTCCATTCGCCTGATCGAATCTCCATTGTGTTCCATTCTTCATCCACCTGAGCGAGTTGGAGGGTTCTTCGAGTGGCTCTGATTGTTCCTAAGTCATCACAGCAATCCCACACATCGAGTATGAGAAGATCGGATGGATGTTTCAGTCGGAAGCAATTTTGAGCTGAATTGATCGCGGAGTCGGAAATTCTAGCGATTTGTCAAGCTAGGGGGTTCGTGGCTGACTCTTGTGTGACAGCAAGAAGGACTCGTACCAAGGGAAGGGATCGACGTTTAGTTTTTTTTGTGAATTCTCGTTTCTGAACATTAATTTCATTTCTGAATTTGGTTTCCATTTCTGCGTATCAGTTCATTTCTGCGTATCAGTTTTTAGTTCCTGAATTTTGTATCAAGTGAACATTAGATTTGTGAACTTTGCAACTTGCTTCGCATTCGGCTTGGTTTGAGTTCTAATTCCTGAAGTTAGACACAACTTAATTCCTGCATATCACTGTGTTTTCATTTCTGCATTCTTATCAGAAAGGTTGCCTGTTTAGTGTACAATTGCACTTGATATCAGCTTGTTCCGCATTCAGCTTGTTTCGGGTTTTAATTCCTGAAATTAGACAAAACTTTTAGTGTACTATTGCACTTGATCTCAGCTTGCTTTGTTTGTTTCTGCATTCGGTTTGTTTCTGAATTTCTGCATTCGGTTACTGAATTTCTTCATTCATTTCTGCATTCGGTTTGTTTCTTTTCTGCATATCAGTTATCGTTTCTGCCTTTTGTATCAAGTAACAATTCAACACTGATTGGTACCAAGTTAAACACAATTTTTAGTGAACTATTGCACTTGATATCAGCTTGCTTCGCATTCGGTTTGTTCCTGAATTGTAATCTTCCTTTCTGCATATCAGTTATCATTTCTGCACTTGTATCAAGTGAAAACTCAGCACTGATTGGTGTATACCTTGCTTACATTCGGTTTGTTTTGAGTTGTAATTCTTGAAGTTAAACATAACGTTTAGTGTACTATTGCACTTGGTATCAGTTTTGTTCTCCAAATTCTGCAAATTTACATTGGTTCGATTATTTTCCTCATTGGTTGAGTCATTAATTGCAATTACCTAGTTTAAGTTTGCCTAGTTAAGCTTCCTTCCTTTTCACTGTGTTTTCATTTCTAATTGAAACCAAAACCCAAATCTTACTTGAAACCCAAAAATATTTGACGACACATAAATTCGAGCTTGAACCAAACATCCTTAACTAGCCCTAGGAAAAATACGACCTGTGGCCCCTATACTACTCATTCTACTTTTGTGAGTTAGGGTTTTCAGTATCTATAAATATCTAAATTTGAGACCCACATTCGTGACATCTATTTTGGGGTTCATCAAATTTTTGGCGTCGTTGCCGGGGAACAACTAGTTGAGTTTGTTTGATTTTTGCTTGCGTGCTTACTGCTATATCTTTTGATCTATTTTATCTATTTTATTTTTCCATATACATTTGCTGCGATTTGTTTGTTTTATGACCAGATCCGCAGGTGGTGATCTCGAGGAACTAGACCCTGAAATTGAGAGGACTTTCAGAGCAAGGAGGAACTAAGGCATAATTTCAGAGGCTATTGATATTCCTCCTCTTCAAACTATTCTTACTCATTCAGGCATTATCATGGCAGACCACCAGAAGACCATGAAAGAACTTGCAGCACCAGATGATACCTTTCAGTACTCCAGTATTGCTTATCCAGAGCTGACTGGCGATTTTGAGCTTAGATCAGGACTCATCCACTTGTTGCCTAAATTTCAAGGATTATCTGGAGAGGATCCAAACATACATCTGCATGAATTTCACATAGTCTGCTCCACCATGAAGCCTCAGGGGATTTCAAAAGAAGATATTAAGCTGAGGGCATTTCCATTTTCTCTTATTGGAGCAGCAAAGGATTGGTTCTACTATTTACCTACTGGGCACGTGTCTAGCTGGATTTCTATGAAGAAGACATTTCTAGAAAAATACTTCCCAGCTTCCAGGACTGCAATCATCAGAAAGAGTATCTGTGGAATACAGCAGGTAGTGGGAGAGACTCTTTATGACTATTGGGAAAGGTTCAACAAGCTTTGCTCTAGTTGCCCACAGCACCAGATTAATGAGCAGCTCCTCATTTAGTATTTCTACAAGGGTTTATTGCAGATGGATAGGATCATGATAGACGCTGCAGCTGGAGGAGCCCTAGTTAACAAAATATCAGATCAAGCTAGGGAGCTGATTTCGAACATGGCAGAGAACTCACAGCAGTTTGGAAGCAGAGCATTGTCCACCAGAGGAGTGAATGAGGTCCAGGTGGCTTCTAATGAACAAAGGGAAATTAGGAATTCTCTGGTAGAGCTCACATCATTGGTGAAGCAAATGGCTCTTAATAATGCAAGCCAAAATCTCAATTTTTCGGTACCTCCACAATCAAGCCAAGTGATGAGGGTATGTGGTATTTGCTCTAGCCAAGAACATAATTCAGATTCATGTCCCAACTTTCAACAAGATGAAACAATAGCGGCGTTGGTTAGGGGACAATTTCAAGCCAAGAATAACCCCTACTCATCCACTTACAACCTTGGTTGGAGGGACCATCCAAATCTGAAGTATAGCAACTCTTTTTACCAACAAAACTCATCACAACAACAATTTCAGCAGCCTCAACAAAATTTTCAGCAACCGCAGCAATCTCAGCAGCAATTCCAGCAATTCTAGCCTCAATTCCAGCAACCTTTTCAAGGGAATCAACAAGGTTTCCAAGGAAATTTGAATTTTCAGCAACAATATCAACCCTTACAGCAACAATTCCAACAATCACAGCAAAGTTTTCAGCCTTTGAATCAAAACTTTCAGCCACAAAATCAAGGTTTTCAGCCCACTCAGTTTCAATCTTCACCACAACCATTTCCATTTCAAAACTAGAATTTTCAGGGCTATAATTCTCAGCAAGTTCAACCATCATTCCAGCCCAATTATCAGTCATTTCAGCAGTCATTTCAGCCCTACAATCAGCCCCAACAGCCCCAATTCCAACAATCACAGCAGGGTAACACTTTTCAGCAGCCTACCTCATCATTTCAAGGTCAATCAAAGCCCTATGCTTACCAAGGGGGCTATGGAGGTTCTAGTCGGGGAAATGCGCAACAACAAAGAATAGAAGAGATGCTTCAACAACTTTTACAACAACAAAGGAATGATCCCACCATACAAAACATCGAAAGATAAATTAGACAATTGGCTAGTGGGATGAACCAAATTCAAGCTCAAGGATCAAGCCAACTACCTTCTCAAGCTACTCCCAATCCAAAGGGAAACGTTAGCGCTATTACTTTGAGGAGTAGGAAGGTTGCTTCAACTTAAAATGGTCCAAGAGCTGATTTTTCTGAAAACAGGGCAGCACCTACATTTTCAGCACCAATCTGTTGGATCGAGAAAACCGATAGAGGCGGGTGAATATCGGAAATCGTTTTTCGGAAAACTTAGAGCAAGTACACAGCGGAAATTAAAAATCATAACACAGAGACACAGTCGATTTTACTTGGTTCGGGGCCTGTGTCGACTCCTACTCCAATGTCCACGGTCGTTGACCGTTTACTTTGGGCAATTCTATATTTGGCGCAAAACAGTTTACAAATATTGAATACAGAGTAAGTGCAGTAAACTTTAACAATTAAGAAAAAGATGCTCTTCTTTTACCGACGTCCGATTGTAGGTTAACTTTTTCGGAGCAGCGGGACGTCGTCGGCTCGAGTTGGGCAGTTTCCGGAGAAAGGCGCGAGAGCAGGAGAGCGTAGAAGCGTTGAACGAATTGATTGTTTGAAGCCTTGGTCGAGGGCCCTTTATATAGGGCCTGGGGGCGCCCGGGACGTCGGGGGCGCCCCCCACGTGGCCTTTGATCCGCCAAAGTCTCGGTCAGCGTCTGATCCCTTTATCTTCGGGATCAGCTTTGACTGGGGCGCCCGGAGCGCTCGGGGCGCCCGGATTGACCGGGTCAAAGTGTTATCTGGCTTCGAAGAGAGCTGCTTCGACAGTTGGTGCTGGGGGCGCCCGGAGCGCAGGGGGCGCCCGGGAGTTGTACTGTTTGAAGCTGCTTTTTACTTGTGTGTTTTGTGTTCACCTTGGGGGCGCCTGGGACACTCCGGACGCCCTGGTCAGTTGTTGCCTCATTCCTTTGAGGCTCTCTGAGCTGCAGACACTCGTTCCTTCGGTCCTGCATCCAGGGTTAGTCCAAAACACAACAAGACATTAAGTGGTTAGTTTATACAGCCTTAGCTGTCTTGGTTCTGACTTTGGGTCTCCAAAATGGAACCCTAGGTCGAACCGACGCCTACTGTTCCCTCGATGGGGAACGCGTCCTCACCTACTCCTCTCGGGAGAATGTACCTGATGCCAACCGTTCCTCTGGTTGGACTTTTGCCTGATGGTCCTTTGTCAGGTCTTGGATGTTGAGCTGTCCTTCGCCCGGTGTCTAGCATTCCTTCGCTAGGGCTTTAGTCCCAGGCTGTCCTTCGCCTGGCGCCTAGCAGTCCTTCGCTAGGGCTTTAGTCCCAGGCTGTCCTTCGCCTGGCGCCTAGCAGTCCTTCGCTAGGGCTTTTGACTCTGGCATTCCTTCGCCAGTGCCTAGCAGTCCTTCGCTAGGGCTTTTTACCCTGGCATTCCTTCGCCAGTGCCTAGCAGTCCTTCGCTAGGACTTTTCCTGCACACTAGAGTAACTTGTTAGAAAACAAGTAAGACTTAACTTTTGACCTCTGTTGCCATTATCAAAACACAGGTTTGACTTGGGTGCATTCTGCACCAACACAATCAACCCTGAAATCACTTCAAAATCAGTTGGTTCCACCCCTAGTCCGTGCTCAACTCCTTCCTCGAGTAATCCTGTGATTTTGGTGGAAAATGAGGGAGAAATTAGAGGCGAAACCGACCTTACAGCAGCTACATCGAGTGGGATTTCAGCTCAAAAGTCAGCCCCTCCAATTTCGGTTCAAGAGGAAGAAATGAGAGTTCCCTTGCCCTTTCCACAGCGAAAACTCAAACCAAAAGGCAAGTGGAGGAGGAGAAAGCTAAAGAATACAATGAGCTTGTAAAGTTGTTTAGCAAAGTAGAGATTAATGTACCCCTGTTGACCATGATTAAACAGATTCCTAAGTATGCAAAATTCCTGAAAGATTTATGTGTTCACAAGAAGAAGCTTAAGGAGAATGAGTTGGTCAGCCTGGGAAAAAATGTTTCAGCACTCATCCATGTCATACCTCAAAAGTGTGAAAACCCTGGAGTTTTTACTGTATCGTGTGAGATAGGGAGGACTATGTTTCATGACGCCAAG
The DNA here is from genome assembly GCA_024364735.1 of Boesenbergia rotunda. Taxonomy (NCBI): domain Eukaryota; kingdom Viridiplantae; phylum Streptophyta; class Magnoliopsida; order Zingiberales; family Zingiberaceae; genus Boesenbergia; species Boesenbergia rotunda. Next base: position 207,796 of record JAGFNQ010002103.1, on the reverse strand, counting down.
CTAGACTTGGGAGCCTCCATCAATGTAATGCCCAGATCGGTCTTCCAGATGCTTGGCATTGGCCCTCTATAGCCCACTGGAGTGGTAATTCAATTAGCGGACAGAAGCCATACCCATCTAGCAGGAATTATTGAAGATGTTTTGGTAAAAGTAAAGGAGCTGATTTTCCCTGCAGACTTCTACATTCTGGACATGGAAGGAGACTATCTTGCACACGGATCCCCACTTATCCTTGGGAGGCCTTTTCTGAAGACTGCCAGGACAAAAATTGACGTTTATGTTGGCACACTTTCAATGGAAGTGGGGGACACAGTAGTTCAGTTTAGTATTTTCGATGTCATGAAGTACCCTAGGGAAGATCACTCTATTATGAGCATTGACATTTTGGATGGACTGGTTGATACAGATTCAGTGGTTGAGGGAGTTTCACATGATTTTTCTGGAGGAGATATTTTTTCAGAGGAGGCTGAGGGAGTACTTGCTATTGAGACTGAGGATATTTCAAAGTTTATTTCAGATTCACTTCCAGCTGGTGAGGATTTTCTAGGTGTAGGGGATTGCACAGAGCCCCAAGGATCACCTACTTCTATTGAGATTCTAGAGGATTCAGAGCACAGGTATGATAGTGTAGGGGATTGCACAGAGCCCCAAGGATCACTTATACCCACTGAGCAGGGCCAGATTGAACTTAACCCACTACCAGGCCACTTGAAATATGTGTACCTAGGAGAGGAGCAGAATTTTCCAGTTATCATTGCTCAGCATTTGGAATCAGAGCAGGAAGAGAAATTATTGCAAGTCCTGAGGCAATACAAGAAAGCGATTGGGTGGACTTTATCAGATATACCAGGTATCAGCCCAGCTCTCTGTATGCACAGGATATTCTTGGAAGAAAATGTTAAACCCGTGAGGCAGCCGCAAAGGAGACTTAATCCACTCATTTTAGACGTTGTTAAGAAAGAGGTGACTCAACTTCTACAGGCAGGTATCATTTACCCCATTTCCGATAGTCAGTGGGTTAGTCCCATACATGTGGTGCCCAAGAAATCTGGAGTGACAGTGGTGAAAGATGGAAGCAACGAACTAGTGCCCACCAGAGTTAAGAATTCCTGGAGAGTCTGTATTGATTACAGAAAGCTCATCAAGGTCACGAGGAAGGACCACTTCCCTTTACCCTTTATTGATCAGATACTTGAAAGACTGGCAGGGAAGTCCCATTACTGTTTTTTGGATGGTTATTCAGGCTACTTCCATATTTGTATAGATCCAGAGGACCAAGAGAAGACTACCTTCACTTGCCCCTTTGGCACTTTTGCCTACAGACGTATGCCTTTTGGACTCTGCAACGCGCCAGGAACATTTCAGCGATGCATGGTAAGCATATTTGGTGAGTTGTTAGAGCATTGTATGGAGATATTTATGGATGACTTTTCAGTTTTTGGCACGTCTTTTGATTTATGTTTAGAAAATTTGTCTAGGGTTTTACACCGTTGCATTGAGACTAACCTTGTGTTTAATTTTGAAAAATGTCACTTTATAGTAGAGCATGGTATTGTACTTAGACACATAGTCTCTAGGAGAGGTATAGAGGTAGATCCTACAAAAATAAGTATTATTTCTTCTTTATCTTACCCCGTATGCGTACGGGATATTCGTGCTTTCCTTGGACATGCAGGTTTCTACCGCAGATTTATTAGAGACTTTAGCGATATTGCTCGGCCCTTGACAAAACTTTTGCAGAAAGATGTTGAATTTTGCTTTGATGATAAGTGCAAAGAAGCTTTTCACAGACTCAAGGAGGCTCCACTACTAGAAAAAATGCATTTAACAACAGTGAATCACTGTTGTCGTATGCCAAATACCACTGTTGTTAAAGGCCATGTTGTTAAAGGGGGGGTCTACGACAACAGTGAATCACTGTTGATTCACTGTTGTCGTTTGGTCTACGACAACAGTTTTCCACTGTTGTCGTATATCACATTCGACAACATTTTGACAACAGTTTTTCACTGTTGTCTTTTATTATATTCGACAACAGTTGTATAACCGTTGTCGTATATCAATAACAACAGTTTATCACTGTTGTCGTTTAGGGTTTTCACTGTTGTCGTTTAAATGAGTTTTAACAACGGTGTTTAAATGTTGTCGTATGCCATATTCACCGTTGTCGTTTATCTACAACAACAGTTTAGCTTTAAAAAAACCTGTTGTGTGTTTGTACTGTTCCACAACAGTTTCATACCAATTTGACAACAAAGATATTTCCATTATATTTTCAATTAAAAGACAATAATTTAACCTCGAAACAAAAACTATATATATCAAATATCATCAACATATTTACAATAAAGATCCACCACAACCTTTCTACAGATGAAACCATAAAAGTATCTTCTGTCCAAAAACCTTTCTACAGACGAAACAACTAAAGTATCTTCTGACCCAAATTACAAGAGTTCAAATTATATATAATTCTGACCCAACTAAACTTACAATGAAGTTCAAATCACAAAAATTATAGCTTGGAAGGTCAGATTAATGGTCTTCGAACATGATCACGAACAAGTCCCTGCAGCTGGAAAAAAAAAACAAACACTCTAATTAGTTATTCTATTAAATGCATATGTCCAATAAAAAATGATCCATGAAGATATGTATCAACAAACAACAAAAATAATAAACTAACAAACAAACAAACAAAAAAGATATGCATGTATCAACACTTGCAATTATAAGGAAGAAACCACCGATTGTTTAATGATTGCTTTTCAATTTGGAAGAAACCACCGATTGTCCTAAAAAAAATCAAAATCATAATATCGTCTTATTGATTGCAAAATACTTATTGTTAGGACTACTAAAGCTCTCAATTCTTTACAACCTCAAGACTGGTTTGTCCTGTTGCATAAAATCAGGAAAGCAAACTTTCAATAGCTTCTACATTCTGAGAAATTAAGCAACTAAAGCTATTAACTATTTGATCCATAATAATCAACTAACATTTAGATATTAGGATACAAAACATGAGAGAGAGGACATGTAATGATCGATGAAGTAACAAAGGAATCATATTAACTCAATGTGAAAGGGGATAAATTTCATAATAAAATATTGTTAGTAAGAGTTCCATTCTGTAAAAGAGAAACACACCACCATACATAGAAGGGAACATTTTGGTCATGCTCACCGTGGCCAAATTATCTAAAAACTCTGTCTCATCAATAGAAGGGAACACTTGGAATTGGATATGGCAAAGGTGCTAATTTGTCCACTGCTTCATCAATGGAAACTCAAATGCAATTCTTGGGAAATGGATCATTAAAAAGAAATATTATTTTAAAACTTATCATTTCCATAAAATTGCAGCTTTGATAAGTATTTGATACATAGCTCACAAAATGGATTCCTATAAGTATTTGACAAATAATCAATCAACAGAAAAGAATATCATTCAGGAGTTAGCCATATGCAACATTTAAGTAAAAAAAACCTAACTTTCATTGTATCCTTGTCCTGCATGAGAATACTTCTGGTGTCTGTGATACTTCTGGTGTGTATGAATATTATGTATCATTAGATTTGCTAAGGGGGGAGACAAGTTAGACAAGGGCTATTCTTATCTGTGGTTGGGCATTAGTAGAGTAATTTGTATCAAAGAGTACTAGCCTAAATTTAAACAATGAAGTTGAGTGAAGATAGCATTTGCATGCCATCTTATCAAAGGGTTAAAAAAGAGTGTTTAACTTTCCTCATGAAACAACATCAGACCATTAATCAGGAAGTCAGCTAATAAAAACAAAAGATGATTCTCAGTCACCTACATAGAACTTGATGTGCTGTCAATCGTTCTGAAGGAGGAGAGTGGAGCATTTTCCTTATTAGATCTTTGGCACTTTCAGAGATCAAAGGCCATGGATCTGAGTCAAAATCAATGGCTCCTTTTATAACAGCCTCAAAGATTCCTTGCTGAGTTTCTGGAAAAAGAAGGATCTAACTGAGTGATTCTACAATCGTGAGGCCACATAAGCATGAGAAGAGTTGCATCATACCAGCCCAAAAAGGTGGTACACCACTTAACAGTATGTAAAGTATAACTCCTGCTGTCCAGACATCAGCTTCTGGCCCATAACGCTTGCACAGTACTTCGGGAGCAACATAATATGGGCTTCCAACCACATCTGTAAATATCTGACCTGATTATGCACAAAAACAGAGTTAGAGAATTCGGGACCTGCTTTCAACTGTCATTTGCAGTGCAAGGGTCTTGAAAAAAAGCAGCTAGCAGATCTAATCAGGAGAGCTAATGAACATTATGAAACCCACTAATAACAGAAAAAGGAAAATGATTACTCCGATTTGCAAGCGCAAGCTTGACAAGGAAACTTCTAGTAAAGCCACATAATTGGACCCTCCTTGTATCTTGCATTTGCACTGTAAGGGACTTGTATATGTGAAATTGACAGTTCTAATCAGGAGAACTAATTGACATTATGAGACCCGCTAATGACAGAAAAAGGAGAATGATTAGTAGGATTTGATGTAATTATATCTAATTTAAAATAGAAATGGTTACTCTGATTTTTCTTTTCTCTCCTCATGGTGTTACACTTTAGAAACAAATATCATAAAGAGATGACAATTGAGATCTCTAATATATCACCTGACTATCATCCTATGGCAAACTCATAGCACAGTCTACATTTTGAAGAACACATTTCATTTCAATCTTCTGCATGCATTTTTTTACGTCATGGAAATTACAAAGTTAATATCCTATTACAAATTCCAAGACTCATTATTTGGTTGTTCAGGATTTGTCTTTTTTCCATTTCTTTGAGCCAAGTTGGCGTTGCCAAGAAAAGGTATATAGCTCAAGAAAATAAGAAGACTGCTAATAACCATGTTCAACTTCAATCCTTACTACTTCAAAAGAAAGGCAAAAACATAAAATACTATAGTTTGTGTGTGCGCGCGCACACACGCATAATTTGAAGGGTAATTGTAAAGTTGTTCAATGCACCGCCAAGCAATGTAATTGTTAGTTCTAAATTTGTAAAAAGGAAAGAAGAAAGTGGCAACTTCCATTAAAGGGCTAAACATCAAGGACTAATCTAATAATATCGATAACTGAAATTCTTAATCTTCTTCAGGTTTGTTTTATAACATATATGATCAGCAAGATATTAGATCCTTAGTTGTTTGGGCTGCTACTTGCTCTAATATTTGAGGACTTCCGATGATGCAATGAAGTATAATTTAACAATGCAACTCAGAGAATATGCCAAATCTGTAGTGGTTCATGCAGCAATCAAAATGCATTTTGAATCAAAAAAGGAAAGTTAAGAAAAAGCCAAATGGAGTGAACTTTACATAAAAAGGGATCGTGGTAAGTCAAATAAAGTGAATATAAAATGCTTGAAGCTATCCATTCCCAACCTGGCTTGAAAAATACTGAGAGCCCGAAATCAATGAGCTTGAGTGATGAATCATCGTCCTTGTTGACCAATAAGAAATTTTCCGGCAACCCATGGACATAGATATAAACAACAGCTTAACCAACAATTTCTCCCATGGACATAGATATAAACCAAACACAGACCACACTCATGTCACCCATCCAAACCAATCATCAAGTCCGTCCAAAACTTCAGACCAAGGCAAAATGCACAGAAACCACCACAACACCATCTCTACAACTGAAAAGCTATCAAGAAATAAAATCGGATTAAAGATCTGTTACAAATTTCTAATTCTAGCAACCCAAACACCCAACCAAGCATCCCAACAGATTTGAACATAAGAAATCCAACTCTAACGGAAAGCAATTCTTACCTCTGCTCGGCGCACAGCAACAGCGAAGAAGGAAGAAGAGGAAAGGAAACACCCAAAACCACACAGAGTCCTTGCGATGCGCAACACCACCCCTTGTAAATTCGACGCCAGTGCTTGGGTGGCGCCGCTTGATCGAGTCAGATTTTAGGAAGAAGGCGGCGCCGACCTCGCTTGCGTGCAGAGGAGAAATCGCGAGGGAGGAGGCATGTGATTTGGGCTTCTCAGTAGAGGAGGGTGCGCTCGGCGGCTTCCTTCGCCGGATCGCCGACATCGCCGTGCGCGATAGGGGCTGATCGACTCCTGCGAAAAAAGAGAGCAAGGGAGAGAGAGAGAGAGAGATCGGCCGCAGAAGACTGAAGGGAATGGGGGAGGAGAGGGAGTCGGCGATGAGGGGCTGTGTCGGACCACCAAGGAGGAAGGGGACTTGCTAGAGGGGAGGTGGCTGGCTTGGCCGGCTGTCGCGCGAGGAAGGGTTGGCGTCGGCGCTTTAGGGCACGAGGAAGAAAAAGGCATAGGGAGGAAAGATAGTAAATAGAAGGGTTTATATAATATATATAATTAAACCGTTGATATCCACCGTTGATATCCACCGTTGATTTTGTTTATTGATTGAACAGCACAACAATACAACAACAACAGTTTAATAAAACTGTTGTATATTGTCATAATAAACAACAAGTTTCTCACATCAGTTGTTATAAATCCAGCCTATAGACAACGGTTATTTTATAACTGTTGTCGTTGAGTATACATACGACAACACTCATGTTATTACTGTTGTCTTTTTACGTATAAGACGAACAACAACAACGGTTAATACTAAAACTGTTGTTAAATTGACATAAGACAACACTTTTTCAAAAAACCGTTGTCTATTATGTGTTGTTGAATGCAAAAATTCTAGTAGTGCTCTTACCTCTGCTCCTATTATTAAGTCACCTGATTGGAATTTGCCATTTGAATTAATGTGTGATGCATCTAACTTTGCAGTGGGAGCTGTTCTAGCACAGAGGGTGGAGGGAGCACCTCATGTCATATGTTATGCTTTCAAGACCCTGGATGCCGCCCAAGCAAATTACACTACCACTGAGAAGGAGCTTCTTGTCATAGTTTTTACTTTAGACCATTTTAGATCTTACTTATTGTCACTACTAGAAAAAATGTATTTAACAACAGTGAATCACTGTTGTCGTATGCCAAATACCACTGTTGTTAAAGGCCATGTTGTTAAAGGGGGGGTCTACGACAACAGTGAATCATTGTTGATTCACTGTTGTCATTTGGTCTACGACAACAGTTTTCCACTGTTGTCGTTTGGTCTACGACAACAGTTTTCCACTGTTGTCGTATATCACATTCGACAACATTTTGACAACAGTTTTTCACTGTTGTCTTTTATTATATTCGACAACAGTTGTATAACCGTTGTCGTATATCAATAACAACAGTTTATCACTGTTGTCGTTTAGGGTTTTCACTGTTGTCGTTTAAATGAGTTTTAACAACGGTGTTTAAATGTTGTCGTATGCCATATTCACCGTTGTCGTTTATCTACAACAACAGTTTAGCTTTAAAAAAACCTGTTGTGTGTTTGTACTGTTCCACAACAGTTTCATACCAATTTGACAACAAAGATATTTCCATTATATTTTCAATTAAAAGACAATAATTTAACCTCGAAACAAAAACTATATATATCAAATATCATCAACATATTTACAATAAAGATCCCACCACAACCTTTCTACAGATGAAACCATAAAAGTATCTTCTGTCCAAAAACCTTTCTACAGACGAAACAAACTAAAGTATCTTCTGACCCCAAATTACAAGAGTTCAAATTATATATAATTCTGACCCAACTAAACTTACAATGAAGTTCAAATCACAAAAATTATAGCTTGGAAGGTCAGATTAATGGTCTTCGAACATGATCACGAACAAGTCCCTGCAGCTGGAAAAAAAAGAACAAACACTCTAATTAGTTATTCTATTAAATGCATATGTCCAATAAAAAATGATCCATGAAGATATGTATCAACAAACAACAAAAATAATAAACTAACAAACAAAAAAGATATGCATGTATCAACACTTGCAATTATAAGGAAGAAACCACCGATTGTTTAATGATTGCTTTTCAATTTGGAAGAAACCACCGATTGTCCTAAAAAAAATCAAAATCATAATATCGTCTTATTGATTGCAAAATACTTATTGTTAGGACTACTAAAGCTCTCAATTCTTTACAACCTCAAGACTGGTTTCAGTTACGTAGGACTTCCTCTCATCCATGGTTGAACTAGACTATAAACATGCAAATGCATTGGTAGAAAAATAGAAAAACATGAATATTACTTATATCACCATGTGTTAGTATTTGAGTATTAAATAAAAATCCTCATATGCAGCAATTATGAGAAAGGAAGAAAAAAGACCATTGGTAGAGGTAATATTTACATGAAAACTGCGAAGCTCTTCAGCTTCTTCAAGTGCGATTTGCTTTTCGTATTCTCTCCTGGACTGAAGTGCGAAAAAGAGATTAGTGGCAACCTTAAAGAAGAGAAGGATAGCATCATAAATAAATATAGAGTGGAACTGATTTGTCCTGTTGCATAAAATCAGGAAAGCAAACTTTCAATAGCTTCTACATTCTGAGAAATTAAGCAACTAAAGCTATTAACTATTTGATCCATAATAATCAACTAACATTTAGATATTAGGATACAAAACATGAGAGAGAGGACATGTAATGATCGATGAAGTAACAAAGGAATCATATTAACTCAATGTGAAAGGGGATAAATTTCATAATAAAATATTGTTAGTAAGAGTTCCATTCTGTAAAAGAGAAACACACCACCATACATAGAAGGGAACATTTTGGTCATGCTCACCGTGGCCAAATTATCTAAAAACTCTGTCTCATCCTCGTCAAGGGCTTTTGGTGGTCCTATACATACAAAGAACACAAATGCATTACACATGAAAAAAGTGAGGCCTTTCGAAACATCGTTTAAGGAAGAAAAACACTCAATATCGACCCACTTGGAATTGGATATGGCAAAGGTGCTAATTTGTCCACTGCTTCATCAATGGAAACTCAAATGCAATTCTTGGGAAATGGATCATTAAAAAGAAATATTATTTTAAAACTTATCATTTCCATAAAATTGCAGCTTTGATAAGTATTTGATACATAGCTCACAAAATGGATTCCTATAAGTATTTGACAAATAA